>PVJC01006934.1:0-53148 GCA_004026665.1 Murina feae | reverse complement strand
TGCGCGCGCCTCCGTACCTCTGTACTTTGCTTCTGCTGCTGCTCTGAGTCTCAGACTCTTCTCTGGTTGTAGGATTTTCACTCAGCCAGCCTTCCTGTGGGTGCGAGTGGTGTCCGTGTGTTCTTTTCGTGGTTTTTCTGAAATAGTTGTTCACAGCTGCATATACGGTGTCTACCCTATGCCGCCATCTTGTTTCTCCCTCTTTTGTCTTTATGAAGAAACTAGAGGCCCAGTGAACAAATTTGCGCATGGGCGGGGTTCAGCCACCCCAGCACTAATCTGGGTGGATGAGGACTGGGCCTGTCGGATTGGGGCTGGGCGCTGGAGGTCAGGGCCCTCAGGCTGCGGGGGAGGGGCTGTGGGAGGTTGGCCAGCCAGCCAGCCCCACCCCTGATTAATGTGGGGTGGGATTAGGGTCAGAGCTGGTTGGAGGGAGTGGCTATGGGCCCATCCGGTTGTGGGGGCCCATTGGAGGCGGGGACAGCTGGGGATGGGGTGGGAAGGGCCGTGAGGGGGTGGGGGAGTTGGCCGGCTGGCTCCCCCCAAAAAACCCCCACAAATTAAGACTGCACCTGTTGCCTGGCCAGAGTGGCTCAGTTGTTTTGTGCACCGAAAGGTTTCTGGTTCAATTCCAGTCAGAGCACATTCCTGGGTTGCAGGTTCAATCCCTAGTTGGGGCACTTCCGGAAAGTAACCAGTCATTGTCACTGTCTCATATCCATGTTTCCCTGTCTCTCTCTCTAAACCAGCGGTCACCAACCGGTGGTCTGTGAGGTCCAAAAGGTTGGTGACCACTGCTCTAAACATACCCTCGGATAAGGATGAAAAATAATAAAAATTAAGTATGTCTTTTAAAAAAAAAGACTGCCCTTGTTATTGTGGAGGGAGTTCCATGAGTACAGCTCCTGACCCCACCTGAGCTGTAGTCCTTAGCTGAGATCCACTGATGGCACTGCAAGTGGTGGGATGGCTTTTCGGACCATCTTAACTTTAGTCTTCTCACTGTTGACAAAAATAGAAGTTTACCATTGTGAATATGTGTCAAAAATGTTCATTTTTGTGTTTAATATATTGAGTAAAGCTGGATATCAGTATAAATTACATTTTACTGCCATGGACCTTGTGAACTAGAACTGCCCAAGAACATTTAATATATGGTTCTGCATTGAAAATTTTGATTTGCCTTTGGTCTAACGAGGTGCTACAATCGGCATTCATTTTTTTTTTTTTTTCACGTAAACTTGATGGTGTCATAGTGTTCTCTCTACAGTGCATTTTAATTTTTATTATATTTAAATTTAGTCAAGACCAATTAACTTGTGAATTAATTTGGTGTTCTGATAACTGTCAGGAGGATTACTAGTGGGGTTTTTGTTTTTTTTTTGCATGTGTTTCTCTTATTGTAGATAGTTTATAACATTAGAGGAGGCAGCAATGTCTCTCTCTTTTTTTAAGAAATATATTTTTATTGATTTCAGAGAGGAAGGGAGAAGGAGAGAAAAACATCAGTGATGAGAGAGAATCATTGATCGACTGCCTCTTGCACACCTGATACTGGGGATTGAGCGCACAACCTGGGCATGTGCCCTTGACTGGAATCAAACCCAGGACCCTTCAGTCCACAGACTGACATTCTGTCCACTGAGCCAAACTGGCTAGGGTGCAGTGCCTCTCTTGAGAGACTTTCATCTTAACTCATTAAAATGTATACTCCCTATTCTTTCTGAAAATACCAAATTATTTTAATTTTATTTTTATTTATTTCAGAGAGGAAGGGAAAGGGATAGAGATAGAAACATCATTATTGAGAGAATCATTGATTGGCTGCCTCCTGTACGCTCCCTACTGGGGATCCAGTCCATAACCGGAGCATATGCCCTGACTGGGAATGACCTGGTTCATGGGTTGAAGCTCAACCATTGAGCCATGCTGACTGAGCCAGTCCTTTTCATTTTGATAAGAGATGTGGAAGGTTTGGAGGAATAGAAGAGAATTTGAAAATGACATTTAGTTCTAGAGTTTGGGGAGATGCTTGCCCAATGTGGTGAACACACACACACACACACACACACAGTTTCTCTTAATTATTGATATTTAAGTAGAAATTCTCATTAAATGGCTGCCAAGATATCTACATTTATTTGAGACCTGGGGTTGATCTTCTGGTTGAGACCTGGGGTTGATCTGATAATTGGACAAAGAAGAATATCCTATATAATAAAAAGGTAATATGCAATTTGACCCTAACAGCAGAACCACTGGGAATGACTGGTCACTATGACACACACTGACCCCAGAGGGCAGACGCTCAATGCAGGAGCTGCCCCTGGTGGTCAGTGCACTCCCACAGGGGGAGCTCTGCTCAGCCACAAGCCAGGCTGCTGGCTGCCAGTACAGCGGTGGTGGTGGGAGCCTCTCCTGCCTCCTCAGCAGCACTAAGGATGTCCGACTGCAGCTTAGGCCTGCTCCCTGCTGGCAAGTGAACATCCCCCGCGGGCTCCCCGGCTGCCAGAGGGATGTCTGACTGCCAGCTTAGGCCTGATCACCCGGGGACATCCTCCAAGAGTTCCCAGACTGCGAGAGGACATAGGCTGGGCTGAGGGACCCCCACCTAGTGCACAAATTTTTGTGCACCGGGCCTCTAGTGTTTACTATAAAACACTAAGCATTCAGTAATTGACATATTGAGAATGTTGTGCAATGTATAAACTGCATGATTTATAAAGTGCCATGGATGGTTTGACCCTTGCAGCAACTATGTAACATATTGTTATTACCATTTTACACAAGTAAAGTGTGATTCAGAGAGGCTGTGACTTGGCTTTTAAGTGAGTAATCAAGGACTTAAAAGCAGGCCTAAATTTTTTGCCTGTTTTACTTTACCAAGTTGCTTTTCTAGAAGAGGTTGATAAAAGGATAACATTTCATATTATGACTTCCTATAGTAATTCCTCAGTGAAAATTTATGATGGGCAAATGAATGAAATAAAGATTTAGCCTTAGCCAGTTTGGCTCAGTGGACAGAGTGTTGGCCTACGGACTGAAGGGTCCCAGGTTTGATTCCAGTCAAGGGCACATGCCCGGGTTGTGGGCTTGATCCCCAGTAGGGGGCATGCAAGAGACAGCCAATCAATGATTCTCTTTCGTTATTGATACTTCTATCTCTCCCTTTCCCTTCCTCCCTGAAATCAATAAAAATATATTAAAAAAAGATTTAAATGTTTAAAGATGGAATATGTTACTATTACTGTTACTAATCCTTACTAATGAAAGCCTAAGTGGTTTGTCATGCTGTGATGCTCTCATGCCGTCGCAAGATAACTGTGCACACAGTCCCCCCAGCTCCTCAAGGTGAGGCCTGCCTGGGGGCCCCTGCCTACCTCTTTGGGGCAATCCATGCAGGAGCCCTGGATGGGTGGGCAGGGCCTACCTTTTTGGGGCGATTGATCACGGGGCTCCCACACAGTGACAGGGCACAGGCCAGGCTGGGAGACCCCTCCTCCACTTCCCCCAGTGCAGCGGGCCTCTAGTATGTTAGTAATTGTTATTTACTAAATACTGCATGGGATGCATTTTGATATAAGTTCTTATTAAGACATGCTGTTTCTAAAACATGCGAACAGTATAGAAGTATGTAAGTTAAAAAATGTAAGTCAATCTCTTCCTCTCATCCTTAATCTTCAGTTTGATATATATTTCTATGCCTTTTTTTCTGTTAGGGCGTTTATTAGGTGATTGTTCTATTCATAATACATACAGTCTGTTCTAAGCAGATAGTCATTGAATTGAACTTTTTGGAGCAAATCTTATTTTTAAAATTACTGGAGGCACCTATTCTCATATAGTTTTCTTATTTTTGCTCGGTTTTGTCAGGGAATGGAGCAGATACACTGCAAGTGAAAGTGGCTTATTGGGACCCAGTGTACCAAGGACTGTGGAAGTGCTGTAGAAATTTCTGAGTAACAAAATGTCTAAACAATGTTTTTCTTTAAAAGAAAGGATATTTTGAGGACATTTAGCCCCTTAATTATAGCAGTTATGTTTGCCAGTTTCTGTTGTAAGAGAGGTCTGATTTAAATTCAAATTATTGTCAATGGGTCACCACTGCACTAGAAAAGATTACTGAGAGGACAAACCTTTTGTTGGAGAGATTGTAGGTCACGAGCATGAGTGAATAATGGGGAATTGGGTAATTAGCCTACCTTCTTCAAAATCAGGCTTTCTTCTCTTCCTTTTGTTTTTATCAAAATACTGCAATGGCAAAAAACAAAGTACTCTCTTCCCACCCCCACTGCAGGCCCACCTCCCCAGAAAAAACTGTGTTCAGCATCCACTTCTGACCAATGAAATGAAAGATCAGGCCTTCCAAGGGTAGCATTCCATTTCACTTGGAATTAATTTGTAGGACTTCAGACCCTTATTCAGAGGCACATATGAAGGACTGTGTATCTTATGTGGTTGTTCAAAGACTTTTGGTGGCTGGGCATTAGCAATATAGAGTTAGAAGGAGAGTTTCTGTGCTTTAGAAATTCACTGAATAGTGGGGAGAGAAATAGGGTAATTGGTGAGTCCTGTTTTATGGTGGGAATTTCTGTAACAGGTGTGAACAACATAGTCAAGAGCATTCACTCATTCATCACAGTTATTTGAGTGGCTCCTGTGTACCAAGCCCTGAAGATGAGTGATGAGCAAAAACAGTCATTGTCCCTCTTTCAGGGAGCTTGCTATCTAGTGAGGGAGACAGTGCTCCTCAGATAATCACAGTAATGTATGCATTATTCCTAACGGAAATGTGTCCAGAAGAAGGGAACACAGTCTGTTAGCATGACCTGGGGAAGGCAAGGAAAGGTTTCCCCAGAATTGGTGCCTTAGCTGAGAACTTGAGACAATGGGAACAGCATGTGCCTTGTCCCTGTGACCGGCAGTGAGTTTGGAGCATTTAAGGAACTCAGAGAAAGCCCGTATGTCTTGAGCTCAGTGCTGAAGATGGGAGGTAGACAGCAACCTTGCATCCTTTCTTAGAAGACACTGTCTATCTTGAGAAAAACGTGGAAGAGGGCATGATATAGCATTTGACCACAGAATCTCAAAATCAGATTGTAGTTTGGCTTCTACTCTCACTGTCCTGTGTAGGATAGACTAGCAGGGTCACCATGGCAGTAAGATCAGTAGGAGGATTCTTGGACTTTTGACTAGGGAGGTTGTGGTAGATAGAAATGGCACAATCTAAGAGATAATCTAAGAGATAATTGGGTGTAAGATAGTTTGAAAAAAGAGTGTAACAGTGTCAGGAGAAGCTGGGAAGATGCTTCTTCTAGAAGGTGACATTTAGAGGGAGAAGCATGAGGACAAGAGCATGTAGGAGAGAACATGCAGAGGAACAGTCTCAAAGCCCGCGGCGCGTTTGGGAACACAATAAGGGATTACGGCTGATATATGAGTAGGGTGGGGTGATGGGGCAGGAACCGGAGGAGCGGTGAAGGGCCTTGGTAGTCGAAGCCAAAGACTGTGTTTGATCTTGTAAGCAAGTGGGTGTCTGTGGGAAACCACAGGTTCAGGAATAAAACCACAGGCTGTAGGAAGTGGTAGGTATTTCCATGCTGTGTTAGCATTGCTGATTAGGGGACTTGTGGGTTGTCAAGACTATCACTCTTCGGGCTTTCCTCTAGGTCTGGGAATGTATTCTCTGCTCACCTCAGCACCTCAAGCATCTCAAGCCCCAAAACTTTAAGGAAAAAAATGTAGGGCATTCTTTTGGGGACATGTGAGGCAGATTAATGCCAGGAAAACAGCCCTTGAGTGTCATCAGTGATAGAGTCTTTAGGGAAGGCCATTTGGGGACATGATTCACCTTACTTTTTGGGGGAGGTACCTTTAAAAAACAAGCTTTTTTAATGCTCCTAGAAAATAAGAAAGCATGAAAAACGTATCACCCATTATATCCCACGATTCTGAGATAACTGCTGTTAATTCAAACAGGTGTGGGCAAAAAAAAAAACAAAAACAGGTTTACAGTTCATATGGAAAAAGATATGCAGGTTATGATTATTACAGTAGTTTTATTAACTCAAAAATCACAATAATAAAAGCAATACAGTAATTAATAAATGAATAATACAAGAGAGTAAACTGTTTCATTACTCACAACTGTAAACCTACTTTTGCCCACCCTGTATTTTGAAATGCTTCCCTTGAGTACTTTTTGTAGTAAATTTTAGACATATAATAGTATTTAAGTTATGATCCTTGGTCATGGTCTTCTTTCAAGATTATCACCTGGCACCATGATCATCATCCAGACATGCTGATTAGGGATCTCTGTGACCAGGCCCCAAATCTGTGTTTTGGATGACTTCTGCATGTTACCTTAGCCACACTCAAGTTTCAGAGACTCCACATGGTTTTTGTTGTTGTTGAGGTATTTTTCCATTGATTTTTAGAGAGGGAGGATAGAGGAGAGAGAGGCAGAAAGAGAGAGACAGGCGCGTCAATCAGTCGCCTCAAGCACGCATCCCGACTGTACATCCTTTTCCGCTTAATCTGTTGACCACTTTTTAATGAATGGGATTAACTAAATAATATTTTGAACAAAAATTGTTTAATTTCTCCAATCTAGGCTAGGTGTGAACAACCAAAAATACAGGTTGTAACGCTCTGAGAGGTGACATTATCTAATTTTAGCAATGAGTGGTATGATTTGTGGAAACAGAAACAGCTGAACAATCTGAAAGTTTTGAAGATCCACCACATTGGATCTCCACAATATTTCAGTTTTGTTGAAGTTCATTAACTGATAAGTTCCTTCTTATCAAACATTTTTTTCAGCTCTTGCTATATGCTGGAGTGTTTATTGGGGTTTGTAGGTTGTAAAATACAATTACAAAAAAATACGTAAGTGTGAAAATGTTCCCCAAAGCTACAGATGCTTTGCAGATGACTGCTGTGCTCCATATCATGAAACAGGACCTAATGAACAGTATGGAGCAGCACAGACTCCACCACAGCGCAGTGTACCTGTGACTGTCCGATGTCCCAGAGAGTCAGAGCTCACTTTCTAATTCACTCTGAATACAGGTTGGGATCAGAATCTCTTTCGGGATGTGTGTACATAGCCAGCCAATTTGCCATCAGAAGTTCTTGCTGCTTTATTTGGTTACTGGTCATGGTTTTATCAGTTTAAGAAATTTTTGCCTCCAGTTTTTCACAAACTGGTGCTAAAAAAAATAATTGCTCTTGGTTCTTTTTTTAAAAAAATATTTTTATTGAGTTCAGAGAGGAAGGGAGAGGGAGAGAGATAGAAATAGAAGCATCTATGATGAGGGGGATCATTGATTGGCTGCCTTCTGCACCCACCCCTACTAGGAATCAAGCCTGCAACTCAAGTATGTGCCCTGTCTGGGAATCCAACTGTGACCTCTTAGTTCATAGGTCGATGCTCAACCACTGAGCCATGCTGTCCGGGCTGCTCTTGGTTCTTAAAGAACTCTTGGCTTTTCCATGCAACAACTACACAGTATGAGGTAAGTGCCCAGGAGCATAAACTTTATTTTTCATCTGTGACTAAAGTTCTGTTTAGTGAGAAAGGTAAGAGAAAAAAATCTTAATATGCTGTTCAGTTTTGGCTGGAAGCGTAGCTGAATATAACTTGAACTTGACACAATGATGCTGTAGCAGTATTCTAGCATTGACTAGACTTGGACACAGAGTTACCAGGGCTGAGTTTGGAAAGAGTTTACCTCACATCCCAAGATACATGTTGAACAAATAAGTTTTTAAAAAAATATTTTTATTGATTTTAGAGAGGAAGGGAGAGGGAGAGATAGAAACATCAATGATGAGAGAGAATCATTGCTTAGCTTCCACCTGCAAGTCCCACACTGGGGATTGAGCCTGCAACCTGGACATGTGCCCCAACTGGGAATCGATCCGTGACCTCCTGGTTCACGATGCTCAACCACTGAGCCACACCAGCAGGCCAAATGAGTTTTTTGTTTTTTTTTTAAAGGTGAACAGAAAGTTAAAGTACCCTTTGTTTCTTTGCCATTGATTTTTTAATCGGGTGATAAATTGGAGTTAGCTCTTTTAATTGGTTCATCACTTCTCTTTGAAAAAGGAAAGGAATCCCACGTATGTGGCTTTGAGGGCCCTTTGGACTTTGATTCTGTAGGTGCTTCATCTTTTCTCCTATGGTCAGTTGGCCATTTGAGAAGGCCTGCAGCCTGCTAGGCCTGTACTGAGCTCCGTGCCCAGGGTGGTGAAAAGAAGACATGGCCCTGCTTGGTGAAGGTAACACTGGACAGATGGTCGTCTAACTAGAGCTCTGGCAGGTGCCCTTAAGTAGGAGTTCAGGGGCCCTGGGGATAATCTGATGGGCTCAGGAAGGATATTTTGAATATGTGTGTTCTGGTTCTCCAGTGCCTTCCCTGGTTAGCACAGCATCTTGCCTTAACTGTGTGTCAAATGGATAATTGACAGAGGGACCAGTTGAAGGAAATAAAAAGCACACCTGGTTGTCATTCAGTATGTTCAGGGCTGCATGTGGGTTTGTTTTGTTGTTTCTGGTTGTGGCAATGAAGAACAGGACCACAGTGTACAGATCCATGATTAAGAAGAGGTGGGCTGCTATTAAAGTATTTAAGATTGATGATAATTTCCACAATAATAAAGGGTGACCTCTAGCTTCCTTTATGGCTCTCTGTATCTCTCTTATGTATTTTCTTCAGTCCAGGTGCCTGACCTGTATATCAGATATTTCTCTCTGTTTTGTTTCATTGTTTGGGCTGTTTCTTAAAAAATGTAGTTCTGAGATCATAGAAGAGTTATTGAGTCGAATAAAATGTTTTCACCATATTTTTCTCATGCCCAGTTGGTAGGCCATGGCAGTGAGCCTTTGTTGACATGGCAAGAGCAAATGCCCTTATTCCCTAAATTTGAGAGCGAAGGAGATGTCAGTCTTCAGGTAGAGGGGCTAAGTGTGTGTCAATGATGAGCTTGGAAAGAGAACTTTTCAGTTGAATTGTCTGTTATTTTTTATATTTATCACCGTAGATATCCCAGCCAATGTCATCATTAATCCACTAGTTTTTTTATATTTTCTTTCATTTGTTTAATTTTTTTTTCCAGTTACAGTTTACATTCAGTATTATTTTATACTAGGGGCCTGGTGCACAAAAATTAGTGCACTCGGTGGAGGATCCCCTCAGCCCAGCCTGGGACCCCTTGGGGGATGTCCACTTGATGGCATGCCTGGCCAGCCTGGGTGAGGGGCTGATAGCTGTTAGCATGTTGGTCAAGCCCCCCAGTGGGGACCCTCACCCCATTGAGGTGTGGCCAGCCTGGGTGAGGGGCTGAGGGCCATTTTCAGGCTGCCCACAGCTCCCATTGACCCAACATCCCAGTGAGGCTGGCTGGAATCAGGTTTCTGAGGTTTATCTTCTATAATTGAAACTTTGTTGCCTTAAGCGGAGGCCTAGGCTGGCAGTGAAGCCTCCTATTTGCTTTAGCTCCGTGGCTCCTATAATTGAAATCTTGTTGCCTTGAGCAGAGGCCCAGCTAGCCGAGGCAGGCAGTTTCCTCCAAACAGAAGCCTCCTGTTTGCTCTACCTCCGTGGCTGCTGGCCTCCATCTTGGCTGGGTTAATTTACATACAGCTGCTCTGATTGGCTGGGGGTCATGGCTTGGCTGGGGGCGTGGCTTAGGTGTCTTGGAGTGATGGTTAATTTGCATATTACTATTTTATTAGATTAGAAGACTAGGGGCCCGATGCACAAAAATTTGTGCACTCGGGGCTCCCTCAGCCTGGCCTGTGCTCTCTCGCTGTCTGGGACCCCTCGGCAGAAAAAAAATGCAATCATTGGTCAACCGAGGGAAAGAGGCACCTGAAGGCACACTCCATAGGGGGGCCCACCCATGCCTCCTGGAATTCCGGCACCCCCCACTTTACCTCTCCTATTGCCCTGTGGGGTCCCTGTCTGCCCTGGGACCCCGCTTGTAATTTTGCCAGAGTCTGTGATTTTCTTTGGTTGTGCTCAGCTTACTGGCCTCAGGACTCATAAAGACAGATTGTATCATTCAGAATTGGTGTTCTGCCGGGAGAGGGTATGGGCGAGATAGGGGTGCAAGGGCATAGAGTTTCATTGAGGGAGTGGTACTTTAATTAGATCTTAATTGATAAAGGAGATGTTCTGTGGGCAGAGAGAACTGGAAAAAGCAAGTGGGGTCCCAGGGCAGACAAGGCTGGGGGAAATGCAGCCCCTGCATGAGCCTCGGAGAGCGAGGACCTGCCTTCCTGCCCCCACCCCCGCACGTGCTGGCTGACTGTAGGTGGTACATGCGAATGGGGTGGCAGGGTGATGGGAGGCCTGGGAGCACACGTGCTGTTTCTCGCAGCTGGGAGCAGGTGTGGGCCTGAGCGGCAGGCACTAGAGCTGGATGCAGTAGCAGAAGCACACCCCCGTGCCGCCGCCGGAGTGAGGTGTGCGAGGATGCAGAGGCTCAGCCGAGAGCCTGGAGCGCAGCGTCCTGGGGATGCAAACAGCGGGAAGCCACCGCGCTCCTGGACCCCGAGAGCTCTGGCGGCCGTGACCTCAGCAAGGAGAGAGCGAGACGGTGGCAAGTTCCGAGGGCCAGGGGTACGCAGGGTGGCGCGGGAGCACAGGGCGCAGACTGGGTGGAGCAGGGGACCGTGATGAGCCAGCACAGAGGGAGGCTGCATGCCGCTGCCACCATCTGGAGCATCTGCCCCCCGAGCTGCTGCTTGGTCTGGGCCCTGGCCAATGGACCTGAAGCTGGTGCTGCCCAGCCAGCACCACTGCCACCACCACCTCCACCCACTGGCTGAGCGAAGGCGGCCGCACCGCACCGCACTCCCTCGCCCGCCAGGCCATTCCTCTAGGACCTGCACGGCTGGCCTGCGGCACCTGCTCTGGCCCAGCCGCTCGCTTCTCTGGCCGATCCCTGGCATCTACCACCCCATGTTTGGCCCCTCCTGGCTGGCAAGGTTCCGCCCTCGACTTGGACCCTGGCTGCGCCTGGCTGCCTCTCCAGGCACAGCGGTGGTGCACCTGGTGTGAAGGAAAAGCTGCTGCCTGGGGCCAGGGCTGGGCAGGGCTAAGGCCACTCTGGGCCCCCAGAAGGGTGGCGCGTGCTGGCCGGCGGATCCACTGCCCTGGGCGGGAAACCGCCGCTGCCGCCCGCCCGAGCGGAGCCGCTGTGCGCTGCTGCCAAGAACCACAAAACCAAACGCGGCTCTGGGGCGCTTGCAGCCTGCGCCACCCGGCCCCAGCTCCCTAAACCCCTGGTTCCCGCGGTGACCTTACATCCCTCTTGCAGTCCAGGGTTCTCATTCAGGGACCTCTTGCTCCTTACTACCCATCTACAATGGAGATGGGTTGGTGGACCCGAAAACACTCCAGCGGTGGGGGTGAGGGGACTGGGCGCCGCCACCTTGTGGCTGTGGGCGCCGCCATTTTTGTCCTGGAGTGACAGTTAATTTGCATATTACTCTTTTATTAGATAGGATTAGTTTCAGGTGTATGGGTCCATTTTTTTGGTTGTTTCTAATTGTGAGTTGATTCTTTTCTCAAAGCTAATTAAAGCACAGTAGTAAACTGAAGGATAAATACCTTTACTTCATTAATTATTTTGGAGGCACAGCTGGAGTTATATTTTGCTAAGTAATATAGAATACCACCATATTTTCTGGCATATAGGACTACTTTTTAACCCAGGAAAATCTTCACAAAAGTCGGGAGTCGTCAATGGAGCTGGATGGAGACCGCAAGTGTCTCTGTTCAGCTCCTTTTTGTGCCACATACGGTCTCCGTCCAGACTTTTTAACGCAGGAAAATCTTCTCAAAAGTTGGGAGTTGTCTTATATGCCTAGTCGTCTTATACGCCTGAAAATACGATAATTCGTATTAATTTAAAACACTTTCTGCCCTGTCTGGTGTGGTTCAGTTGGCTGGGCATTGCCCCATGCACCGAAAGGTCATTGGTTTGATTCCAGGTTGGCACATGCCCAGAGTTAGGGGCTCGATCCCAGATAGGGGGAGTGCAGGAGGCAGCCAATCAATGATTTTCTCTCACATATATATTTCTCCTCCCTTCCTCTCTAAAAATCAGTAAAAAATCTTTGAAATACTGCTTCCTCAGTGTGGCATGCCAAATACTTAGCTATCAGCACCCGTTGTGCATTCTTTATTTAAGCAGGTAGTAATTTTGCATTTTTACTGCTTCTAAGTAACTTTGGTTTTCATAAACAACCAAAGCAACACATTAAGGGGAACATTCTGTACTTCCTTCTTAAGATTGGAAGGAAAAGGGTATATGTACCAACTACCATAAATACTTCTTGTTAGGCAGCTCTAGATTTTCCAAGGTATTTGAAGAGACCATTGGCAAGGGCCAGCAAATCAGAAGAAAGTCATTTATGTAGAAGCTCTGATTTAGTGATGCACCTTCCTTCCTAGCAGGTGGCCTTAGTAGCCAAGCTTTTGTTGGCTTGGTTCCAGCATATTTCATTAAGTGAGAAATCTTGTAAAACAGATGCGTTTACAAGTTTTTGCCCATGTAGCACTCTGTTTAATGAAACACTAGAGTTTTGATTCAGTGTTCTTGGCAGTAGTTGTCCATGTGTGCAGTGTGGGGTTTGAGTAGGTGGTCAGGGGATTCAGGCAATTATAAAGGCTGAGCCAGGTGCCAACGATCTGAGATGGTAATTGAGTGATGATGGCACAGAGGCTTAAATACGCACAATAGTTTAGGTGGTGTTTGTTGTGTGGACTAAGGAGCATGAAATCTTAAAAAACAAACCCAAATCTGAAATCATAGGACAGTTATTAGATGTTTACAAATACAGAGTACTTGAGAATTCTACTTATGTAAATGAAAGATTAATTCTATGGTTGTTGGTTTTCAAGAGCTGTTTATTATAATACAGCTTTATCCTCATTTGTAGATGTGCATCAGTTAATTTGTGCATGAAAAAAAGCTCAACCTTATTGTGTTATACTTTAACAATAAATACCCATTATAAGTTTGCATTTGACCTTTTAAAACATTATTGATTTCTGAGAGGAAGTAAGAGGGAGAGATAGATACATCAATGAGAATCATTGATGGCTGCCTCCTGCACGCCCCCTAGTGGGGATCAAGCCCACAACCCAACATGTGTCCTTGACTGGAATTGAACTTGGGACCCTTCTATCTACTGAGCCAAGCTTGCAAGGACTAAAGTTTCCTTTAAAACTTAATTTCCTTGATGATGTTTAATTTAAAAATTAGATATTACCGTATTTTCCGGTGTATAAGATGACTTTTTAACCCAGGAAAATCTTCTCAAAAGTCGGGGGTCGTCAGTGGAGCCAGACGGAGACTGCAAGTGTCTCTGGTCGGCTCCTTTTTGTGCCGCATACGGTCTCCGTCCAGACTTTTTAACCCAGGTAAATCTTCTCAAAAGTTGGGGGTTGTCTTATTCCGTGGAAAATACGGTATATCTTAACTAGAGGCCCAGTGCATGAAATTTGTGCATGGATTGGGGTGGAGGGTGGTGGCGGTGTCCCTCAGACCAACCTGCACCCTTTCCAATCTGGGACCCCTTGAGGGATGTCCAACTGCCCTTTCACAATCCAGGACTGCTGGCTTCCAACCTCTTGCTTGCCGATTGCCCCTAACCACTCCCCTGCCAGCCTGATCAACGCCTAACTGCTCCTGTGCTGGCCAGATTACCCCTAACTGTCCTCCCCCTGCAGGCCTGGGTCCCCCCCAGCTGCCCTCCCCTGCAGGTCTGGGTCCTTCCCAACTGCCCTCCCTTGCTGGCCATCTTGTGGTAACCATCTTTGACCACATGGGGGAAGCCATCTTGTGATGGTTAATTTGCTTATTACTCTTTTATTAGATAGGATTATATTTAAAGATTATATTTAAAAATGAAAATTGTGCTCCTGGCTGGAACATCTCTGGTAATGGATAAAAACAATAAAAACCAGTCAGAGCAGTCAAGTTAAAATTTTGTCAGCCCACTTATGTCTGGGTGTTTAAACTACCATTGTGAGTATGCAGAGGTTATCATTCCTTATCCCTGGAACTTCATTTGTTGTGTTTTTTCTCTTTTCTTTTTCCTGAATTCATTTGTTCAACAAAGTATTTTAAGCACCTACTACTATATGCCAAGTACTGTATTAACTGTTCAGGATACAAAGATGAATTTTACTTGGTTCCTGTTTTGGAGGCATAATAGTATATGTGCAGTGAATTTCACCCATTTCAAGTACATTGTTTGATGAGTTTTAACAAATGTATATGTTTGTGTAATTACCTCCACCGTTGTGTAATTAACTCCACAGTTAAGACAACCATTTCTACCATTTCCATCACTCCCAAAAGCTCCCCAAAGTTTCCCCTGTGCCCCCTTGCAATCTGTCCTCATTGATCCCTGACTCCAGCAAAGATAGAACTGATTGATCCTGGAACAACTCAGGGGTAGAGGTGCTGATTCCCATAGTCAAAATTTTGCATATAATTTTTGACTTCCCAAAACTTAAATTATCTCTCAACCCTCAGCATCTGAGGACTTCCAGCCACAGATCAAAAACAGTACAGGCATTTATTTAAAAAAAAATTCATGTAACTAGACCTGTGCAGCTCAAACCTGTGCTGTTCAAGGGTCAATGTACTGTTTTAGTTTTCTTTTGTATTGACAGCCTTTTTCTTTTTGCCCCTCCCCCTCCCTCCCTTCCCTCCCTTCCCCTCCCCTCCCTCTGTCCCATCTCCCCCTTACTCTGATTAGCACTCAGGAGTTTGTAATGGTTGTGAAAATAGGTGGAATCTTACCTAATTTATTAACTGTGTTCTATGTGATAAAAATTCTATGTAGCAAGTTATTGAATAATGAGGGTTGTTTCTATTATCTTGCTGTTTAGCAAAAGTTAAAATTTAACTGCCATTGTGTAATATAACTAATTCAGACATGGGACTGGAAAGTTGGTAAGTTGGCTTTTTGTTAAATGAATCAGGTCCTCCAATTTGGAGATGCAGTCTAAAAACAAGTTTTAGCCCAGAATGTCCATGTAAGCACTTAGAGTATATTAAAGCCAACCTATTAAAAATCCTACTTTGGAAGGTGAGAGGATATCTTTTGATAGGATTTTAATAGTCAGAATAAAATACACAAACCATGTGAAAATAGACATTAATTGTAGTACTTTGATATTTGAATCCTAAGGAGGGTTGCTGTCTGTGGATGTGACTTTATTACACAATGTATCCATTATTGGGACTCCTCAGCCCCAAGAAAGTAAAGCAGAATTCTGCTACAACCCAGTCGGTTGAGGAATAAGCCTTTCTCTGCCTCCCCATTTCTTCTCTCTTCCTCTCTCTCTCTGCCTTTTGTAACACTCATTACAACTTGCAGTACACTTGCACTGTTACAGAACTAAATGTCACTGTGTCTTGAATCCTGTGTTTGTCTAATTCAAAGTTTATTCTCAGAATCTAGCACAGTTCACTGTGGATAGTTGGTGCTTAATACACATTGTTAAATCAACAAAATTCCTGCTGTGGTTTGACTGTTTAAACAGTGTCATCCCCAGATGCCCTCGGTTCTTGGCAACCACAATCTACTTTCTGTATCTAGGGATTTGCCTTTTCTGGACATTTTATATGAATGGAATCATACAACATGTGATTCTTTGAGTCTGGCTTCTTTCAGCATCATGTTTTCAGGGTCCATCCAGGGGTTTGCCTATATTAGTCTGAGGATATTTCCAAACCGGTGTTTCTCTTAGTCTTTGTTAGATCCAGGAGTTCCTTTGGAACTGGGAAGGACTTTGGAAGTTGTCTAGACTTCTCATTTTAGAGATGAAATTAAGGCATTTATTATTCAAAACAGTTTATTAGTTCTTAATATTTCTCATATCCCAAATTCAGTTTCCTTGGGCTCGGAAACCAGGGAGAAGACTGTATTTCTCCTAGGCTTCCTTTTATCTGTGACTTGGTTCTGTCCTTTTACCCTGTGAGGCTTGACTTTGGGTCTGTACATGGGAGTTGTTCCTAAATAGTTGCCTGACTGCCTTGAACCTGTGAAGTATGATGCACATGCAGCAAAGTGTGTATTGATTGCTGCCTTTGTATCTTAATGTTTACCTCAGAGGCTGATCTCCTGTTTCCGTGAGTTTTGGAAAGCAGAGGACATTGGTTGGGTAGCACCCTGCACATGCATTCACACTTCTGGAGGTGAAGTTTTGGAAGCTTGATTAAAGACTCAGTATACTGTACTGCAGTGCCTCCTGGTGCCAAGCTTAGGTGGTAGTCCTCCATTTCTGCTTTGCAGAAAGTGGTGTTTCCTGTGGAACTTATATCTGTGGGCAAATGCAGGGAAACAGCAAACATCTCTCCTCCTCCATCTTCCTCGGGTGGAAAATCTTTGCTTTTCCTTTAACACAAACACTGGTATTTTCAGCTTTGCCCACCCCTTTCCCCAGGGTTTATAGACCTAGGCCCTCTGACAGTGTAGCTACACCCAGGGGCTGTGTGTACATCAGAAGGTGCCTTGTTTCCATCCTAACTGTTTTGTGGACATGCCCCCTTTTCCCTCAAGTATTTCTTATATATGTATTTTTCATGTCCTCCTAGAAAGGATGAGAAAATAATAAGACATGAGAACAATGGGAGTTCTGTAAGCCTGAGCTGGGGTCAGTTGGACATGAGGGAAAATGGAGCTTTCTTCCTTGAGCGGGAGCAGGGGGAAGAGCCACTCTGCCTCCCAGGCTCGCTTCCTTAAGGGGCATGGAGAGGTTGGATGGCCTGGTGGTGTGTTCTCCTTTCCTGTGGGCATCATGGCAGCTGGGAAAGGAACACTTGATGTAGCTTTCATGACTCCATTATTCACCTACCTCTGGTGGGAATTGCTTAAAACCTAGAGCAATTTCCAGTTTTGCCTTGCTTTATTTGATACAGTTATTAGAAGAGTAGAGCTCTTAACATTTCCATCATGTGGTGTGACCACCAGAGGAACTTACAGGCATTTTATTTTGTTTCATCCTCACAGCACCCATTTATTGAGCATCTGTATGTGCTAAGCCCTGCGCTAAGCTTTGGAAATGCAATTCTTTGTTATTACTGTTTAGTTTCCCATGCAAACTTAATTGTTCTGTGTTTTAACTGACTCTATTCTTACAGGACAAACTAATTCATGTCGTCAGTGGCATTTTCTTCCCCCCGATTATAAATCCTGTAAAATCAGACACAGAATCATTTTCGTCTTTTTTTTACCCAAACAGTATTTCCCCCTAAAAATCAACTTTAAAAAATCCTCTAAAGGAAGGAGACTGTTTCACGCTTACATAAATACATAGATAAAGTTTTCCCTTGACAGTTTTCATGGCAGATTTCTGGATCTGTTTGAGTGACCAAAGGTCATACTTCTTGAAACCCACTCCCTGGATGTGCTTGTGAATGTTGGTGGTGTATTCTCTAGTCGCACCGCATTGGTGGCAGACTGGCCCTTCTCACCACCTTTTGTGGGGGCTATCCTGCTGGGCCCAGGTTAGGAAGGAAGAGTTTCTAAGCATCACTTTCAATGCATGGTTTCTGTGTGGACTTTTGTATATATATATGTAAATTATGTCAAGATATTTTTATTTTCTTAAATATATATTTACAGTTTTGGTAACTACTGCAAAAGAGCCATCAGAAATGTTTTCCCTCAGAATATCAATGCGTTCTTATCAACAGACTGTGAGAGTTATTTATTCACATTCATTTATTCACATTCATTTATTCACATTTACAACAATAATGGGTAATATCCATTCATATAATACTTGATTACTGGTTATTTTTGAATCACATGCTTGTAAACTTCCCTGCAAGTTAACAGAATGTCAGCTTTATTATAGCACAGGAACTACAATTCTGTTTTATCATTTTTATTCCTAGTACTGATCATGGTGCATAGCACTTAGTAGGTGTTAGTTTCCAATTAAATGAATGAGTAATCTGTTAGTGATTGTCTTTTGTAGAAATCTAGTCACATTTATTCTTGTGAGTGACTTATTTCTTGGAGCTCCAGGGAGAATATGAATTGCCACACCCTTATTAAACTTGATTCCATGCAGTTTAACCATTGTTTTTTCTTTGTGTGTGTGTGTGTGCACGTGTGTGTGTTTCTTTTCTTTTCTTCTTTTTAAACAATTTTTTCCCCCTAGAAGGTCACGTTCAGAATTCTATGTAGTGAGGGTACACAACTAGGTTTGTGTCTGTCGAGTAATATGTTTATCTGTGCAGCAGGTGCCAGTTGATTTTTAAAGATAAAAGTTGCATACATATTTTAAAAATCATTAAGATCATTGGTATTTTCCTTTTTTTGGATTTTCTTATCTTTCCATTTGAACCATATTTTCTGCTTTTCTGTAGTGTGTATGGCAGAAAAAACTGAAGTGGAAGTAGTAATATGAGTCAGCAGAAAAGTAAATGGAACAACTGGAAATGTTTGTGAATCAAAAAATTGTCCTGCAAGCAGGAATCTGCTTATGAATTTGGTGTACAAAGCTGGTCTGTTTCAAAATAAGCTTTAACAATTTCAGAGTTTTCTTTGACAGTTTTGTAGAAAAGGCTAAGTAGTATTTTCTTGTTTGTAATTGTAAAATAGGACACCTAGAAATCTCACGTTATAGACCTTTGATTTAATGAAGGAAGGATCTTGGGCATTCTAGCCCGAATATATCATAGGATTGTTATAATATATGGTGGCTTTTTCTGAAAGTATATAATTTGTATAGTTTATGTGATCAGTCTCTCTCTCTGTCTCTCTCTGTCTCTCTCTTTTCCTTCAGTATATTTTTGGAGATTTTAGCCCTGATGAATTCAATCAATTCTTTGTGACTCCTCGCTCTTCAGTTGAGGTAAGACAAAACTTTGTTTTCTTGAGTATATGTGTAGATGTAGTTAATGGTTATGTTTTAGTTTAGCTTTTTTAATTTATGCTTTTTGATAAGGAAGTCCAGGGTACAGAAAAGTGCAGAAACTAATATGAGAAATGCCTGAACCCATCAACCAAAAAAATGGATACACACTTTGAATAATTATAAAGGCAGTGTTTATTAAAATAAATAGGTGTTAAAGTGTGTATCCATTTTTTTGGGACACCTGCATTAACATCTAATCTAATAAAATAGTAATATGCAAATTGACCCGCATTCCATTACACCTAAGCCACGCCCACCACCCAGTCAGAGCAACAATATGCAAATTAACTCAGCCAAGTTAGCAGCTGGCAGCCATGGAGCTGTTATAAGCAGGAGGCTTGCTCTGGTGATGGAGGAAGCTAAGGTTCCTGTCTGCCTAGGTCAGCTGTGGCCTCCACTTAAGGCAACAAAGTTTCAATTATAGAAGATAAACAAACCTCAGATACCTGCTTCCAGCCTTGGGCTTAAGGAAACGCTGGGAGCCTGGGTTGTCAGGGGCAAACCGACCTGGGCTCCAGTTAAAGCAGCAAAGTTTTAACTTTAGAAGTTAAGTAAATTTTAGATACCAGCTTCCATCCAGCCTCGCTGCAAACAGCCATCAGCCACTCACCCAGGCTGGCCAGGCACCCCAGCAGGGACCCCCTCCCTGAAGGGGATGTGGCCAGCCTGAAAACGGCCCTCAGCCCCTCACCCAGGCTGGTCAGGCATCCCAGGGGGGGACACCCACCCTGAAGGGACTGTGGCCAGCCTCCAAACAGCCATCAGCCACTCACCCAGGCTAGCCAGGCACCCCAGTGGGAACCCCACCCTGATCTGGGACACCATTCAGGGCAAACCAGCTGGCCCCCACCCATGCACCAGGCCTCTATCCTATATAATAAAAGGATAATATGCAAATTGATTCTAATAGCAGAACCACTGGGAATGACTGGTTACTATGACACACACTGACCACCAGGGGGCAGACGCTCAACGCAGGAGCTGCCCCCTGTGGTCAGTGTGCTCCCACTGGGGGAGCTCTGCTTAGCCACAAGCCAGGCTGACAGCAGCCAGCACAGCAGTGGTGGTGGGAGCCTCTCCTGCCTCCTCAGCAGAGCTAAGGATGTCCTACTGCAGCTTAGGCCTGCTCTCTGCTGGCAAGTGGGCATCCCCCAACGGACCCCGGGCTGCCAAAGGGATGTCTGGCTGCCAGCTTAGGCCGATTGCCCGAGGAGCGGGCCTAAGCCAGCAGGTGGACATCTCCCGAGGGGTTCCAGGTTGCTAGAGGGCACAGGCCGTGCTGAGGGACATCCCCGAGTGCACAAATTTTTGTGCACCGGGCCTCTAGTTTAACTATATTTATAAATAGCAAAACATTACAGATATGGTTGAAATTTCCATTACACCCCTCTTTCATCTCATTCCCCCATTCCCAGAAATAATGACTCTGCTGAAATTGGTAAGTATTGTTTTCTGACTGTGGTTTTATTATTTACTACATGTGTGTATTATCAAAAGATAGTGCATTATATTGTTTTATATGAAATGTCCCATAAATGTCTCATACTATATTCATCATTTTATAGTTTGTTTATTTTAAGCTAATGTTGTTCAGATTTATCTATACTGACACATTTTGTTCTTGTTCTTTGATTTTAATTGCCAAATACCATTAATTGAACACATCACAGTTCTTGTTGAGGACCATTTAGGTCTTTAGTTCTTCCCACTATTACAAAAATGTTGCAATAAGTGTATTTGAAATGTTTTCTCATGCTCCTCTGGGTTACTCCAGGATATATTCTAGGAGTGACACTGTTGGTTTGTGCAAGTGATAAAACATCTTTAGTTTTATTAGGGACTGCTTATCTGCTAAGTGGTTTTTAGAGGGTTTTTTTTAATCCTCACTCGAGGATTTTTTTTTCTCCATTGATTTTCAGAGAGGGAAGGGAGCGAGGTAGGGTAGAGAGAGAGAGAAACATCAATCGAGATACATCGATTGGTTGCTTGTCACATGGGCTCCGACCGAGGCTGGGGATGAACCTGAAACCCAGGTATATGGCCTTGACCAGGAATCGAACCTGTGACTCTTTGGTGCATGGGCTGACACTAACCACATGCTGGCCAGGGCTCTAAGTGGTTTTAACATCAGCAGTGCATGAGACTTTTCTCTATCTCATTTAAAGACAAAAAAATCTTGCCTAATTCTCAGTATAGGCATACTTAAGATTTGTTAATATATTTTAATTTGATGGATTATAAATAGATTATCATTGTTTTAATTTACATTTCCCAGATTACAAATAGTTGAGCACTATTTTACTATTTTCATGTCTGTGGTGATACATTTCCACTTCTGTGAATTACATGATTTCTATCTCTTGTCTGTATTTTTTATCAAGTGGCTTTTCTTTTTCTTATTGACTTACAGGGTTAATAATCTTGGTTCTGCATGTTACAGGTATCTCTCCTAGCATGAGGGCTTTTAAACTTCATATATGATGCACTTTTCTTTTCTGGGTAAAGAGAGTACACTTTTCACTTTAATGTCTAATATATTGACTTTTTTCCTCATGGTTTGTAGGTTTTAGGTTTTCAAAAAAATACCTTTAAAGAAATTTTTTCCTTCCCTAAGGTAATAAAGACATTTGTTTTCTTCTAAAAGTCTTAAGGTTTTTGTTTTTACTTTAGCATGTAATACAACTTAAATTGAGGCATTGATTTTTGTATGTATATGAGGTGGGGAATCTAATAACCCCTCCGCCATGGCAATAGAAGTGGTTTCAGCGCCATTACCTACAACTCGGCCCTTAGGTGTAGTAAGTACCACCCTGTCAAGTCAGATCTCCATATATGCTAGGTTGATTCTAGCTCCCCTGTTCTGTTGGCCTTTTGCTATGTCTCAATACCATATGTTTTAATTGCTGAACCTTGTCAATCTTCCAGCAGGGCACACACCTTCTTCTGATACTTACAAGTTATTTTGGCTTTCCTTCATTCTTAACTCTTCCTTAGGACTTTATGATCAGCACCTCAAGTTCCATGAAAAATCCTATTAAAATTTCAATTGGAATTACGTTGAAATTGTGGATGAATTTATAGGAGAATTGATATCTTTATGATAATTTTCCTAAACATGATTGTGGTATATTTCTCCATTTATTCAGGTCTCCTTTTATGTTCATTCTTTATGTGATTAATGGTTTCTGTTTTAGTTTAATAAAAATTTACCTGGAACATTTTTCCAGATTATTTTTAAAAGAAAAACTGTTGAGCCCTAGCCAGGCCAGTGGATAGAGCATTGGCCTGCAAACCGAAGGGTCTCAGGTTCGATTCTGGTCAAGCGCATGTACCTTGGTTGCAGGCTCCTCCCTGGTTGGGGCTCGTGCAGGAGGCAACTAATCGATGTGTTTCTCTCACATCGATGTTTCTCTCTGTCTTTCTGTCTCTCTTCCACTCTCTCTAAAAATTCAATGGAAAAATACCCTCCGGTGAGTATTGAAACACACAGACACACACACACACACACACACACACACACCGTTGAAATTGCATTGAAAAGGAAAACGGAGGGAGAAGTAAGTATACAGCATATCAAGTAAAATCTTAGTTAACTTTTAATGAAACCTAACAAGCCTTTTAGATCCTTAATTTGAGGTCATTAAGTAAATATACACAGTTGTATATTTGCACGCATATTAAATATTTATGTATGGTGTTGCTTTATTTGGTAAAACGGGGCAGGAGAAGCTAGATCCTTAGAATACGAGTCACGAGGCCAGGGTTGGGGTCTGGCTGGACCACTTACATATGACCTTGGCAAGTTCTTAACTATTGACCTTTGCTTCTTGGATTCTAAACAAATTTCAGAGTTACGGCAGTGGGATTAAATGAGAAGACGTTGAAAGTATTACTTTAAGCTTAGAGATGTAAGAAAGATTTGTTACTTGTTTTCTCTTTCATTTTAGAAAAAAGGAAGAATTAAAACATCAATATTTTAGAAATGCATATAGTTCACTGCCATCTCTATTTCTTGTATTCATTGATGTTAACAGTTATGATTTTAAGGAACATAAGGATACGATATAGTGAAAGCTAAATTATATATTGTATTTCCTAAAACTATACAATGTATCTATGCATTTTAGAATTCTGTAGAATTTAAGGATTGAAGTTTAGTGTTTTCTGATAGTTAACTAGGGAAAACTTAATTAGATTCCATATTCCCTAAGCATTAGTGTTAATTGAGGTTCTACTCTGTGTACTCTACCAGTGATTCAAGTTTTAAATAATTTCTGCCTTGAGTCACAGTGACATATGCTGGTGCTTACCACAGTCTAACAGTAATCTTTGCAATTAAGGTTTTAAAAACAATAAAGCCCAACTTCTGTCCTTTATGAAAGCTTTTCCCAGGTGTGAGCATGCGTGTGGGGTTTGTGAATGTCTGTCTGCAAGTAAGTGTTGGATTAAAAACTTGCGTTTCCCTGGTGATATGAAAGTGGACAATGTACCATATTTCAAGTCTGAAGAGCTGGGTTCCTTTCTCACTCTGCTCCTTAAACAGACTTAGTGGTCTTGGGTAATTCCTCCATCTCATCCCGCCTCCCTTTTTAAAAAAATCTAAACTGGAGAATGCTTATTTACTTCAGAGAAATGTTGGGAAATCATTAATATATGGTGTGATACCTAGTGTGTAATAAATGTTAGTGGATATGAGGATGCTGGTGGTAAATTTATGTCAGACTTTTTTTTTTTTTTAAAGAATAGTTTATTGATTTTTAGAGAGAGGAAGGGATGAGAGGGGGAGAAGGAAGAAGACGACAGGTAGAGGGGAGGCAGAGGAGAACATCAATGTGAGAGTGCAATGTGGACCAGCTGCCTCCTGTGAGCCCCTACTGGGGATCGAGCCCTCAGCCCAAGCATGTGCCTTTCCTTGCCTGGGAATCGAACCTGGCAACCTCTTGGTGCACAGGATGATGCCCAACCACTGGCCAGGCTGTCAGACTTTTTATTTGCAAAAGTAATGGCTATATCTCATTAAAATGAATTATAATAAAAAATCATAGTGTGTCTGGACATATTTGGGGGTCTTTGGTTTTTTTGTTTCTTTTGAGCATGCATTTTGTATGGGGGTAGGGTATAACAAGTGTTGTCTGTCAAAATCAAATATTGTCCAATAACCTGTAAAAGGGAAATACAGGCTCATTAACATGATTGAGCTGAGTTATTATTTTCAATATATAACTGTTAAAATTTGGGGGCTTGTATGATAGTAATATAGGACATGGACTGTTTAATGTGGGGATGCATGGTTGGATCAGTGGGTGTGTGAGTCGTGTTATCTTACTTCTGCATAATCCTTTGTTTGGCCTTTTACTTTGTAGGTAAAATTGCACCTCTCATCTGTACTATTCCTACCAGGTGGCATAAATTAGAATCCAGCCCTGTTCCTCATACATCTTTTTGGCTATAAAGAACTTTTTTTCTTTACTTGGGCCAAGAACTCAGCAACCAAAATTTGAGTAATCTATATATATAAAAGGGTAATATGCTAAGTGTCCCTCCGATCATCCAACTGGTTGCTATGATGCTCACTGACCACCAGGGGACAGACAGGAGCTGCTGTGACGTGCACTGGCCATTTACAAAGAGACGGCACTGTGAATCTGGTGCTCACAAAGCAACGCTTGGCTTCCCCCCAAGTGGGACACAGGCCCCACCACCTTCCTGGAGCTACACCCCACCAAATCATAGCCTATGCTGCCAAGACCCCATGGCACAAAATGCGTCCCCCAGCGCAGCCCAGAAACAGTCTCTGAGGGCACCAGGTAATGACGTCACATAGCAACGTCCAGCTTCCTCTCCCTAGCGACTAGCCTCCTTGCAGTTTCTTAAGCCCAGGAACTTGGCTTGCTTTATAGCTAGGTGCAAACATTGTACACTTTAACCAAAAGTCTGTGAAGTGTTTTCACGGGCCTCATCTCATCTGATCCTTACAGAAGTCCTGGAGTAGATAGATAGGAAACTCGGTGGAATCCAATTTTATTTTCATCAGCTGGAAAATGGAGATTTAGAAAGTTTAGAAATTTGACCCAACTGAAAAAAGTAAGAAATGGTAGAACTTGAAAACGACTTTGTTGTGGACCAACATTCGGGAGAAGAAGACCACTGACTCCAGTTAGTTCTTAAGCAGCAAGCGAGGATTTATTGAGCTGGCCAGCTGACTACTGCAAGCATCTCTGCATGCTGCTCAAGACCTAATTGGAGTCGGTGGTCTTCTTCTCGCGAATGTTGGTCCACAACTTTAGGTTTTGTCACTGCATGGAATATAGTCAAACATTGCTGCAGTTAAATATTTCACCCTTTGTTCTCCCTGTGTGATCTACAATAATAATGTGCTTCATGTTAATATTTACTGCTGTGTTGCTGACAATTACCCGAAAGAGAAGTTGGGGTGATTCACTGGTCTGGAAAAAGTTTAGCTAAATCAGAAAGCAGATCTAATTAAGCAAGTTTATTTATCATAAAGTTCTTGCTGGTGCCAGTCGCAAGCTTGTGTTTCTGTCTGTCATTGTTGATTGTGAATTTGATTGCCACTTCTATTATAGAAAAAGGGCGAACAGTGATATTAAAATATTTCTTCTAATTAATTTCCTTTCAATGTGCATGAATTTGTGCACTGTGCCTCTAATGTGAAATATAAGAACAATTTTATAAAAAATAAAATTTTAGTTTAATTCAAGTTTAATAATTTAATTATTAAATTGCATAAATTAATTTAAATAAAATAATAAAAATATAAATGTTAAAATATACAAACATTCTTTCTACAAAAGCATCATTCCTCTTGGCTGAGAGTTTTTGTCTCTCTTAGTTTGCTTGTTTGAAAGCTTGCCACTGACAAGATAGGGTGGTCAGTACTGCAGTTTAACAGAATCAGAAGAAACAAATTCAGCTGGGTGATCTTAAAGCCATACCTTGGAGCTAGTGTAGGTTCCTTTCATTCACTGCAACAAAGTGAATATTGTAGTAAAAAATGAGTCACACCAATTTTGGGTTTCCCAGTGCATATAAAAGCTTACAGTAGTCTGTTAGTGTGCAGTAGTATTGTCTAAAAAAACAAAGTATATACTTTAATTAAAAATACTTGATTGTTAAAAACCACTAATCATTATCTGAGACTTGAGAAGGTAATCTTTTTGCTGGTGCAGGGTCTTGCCTCAGTGTTGATGTGCTTTCTTCACAATATCTGAAGAGCATTTGTAAAATGAAGTGCAATAAAATGAGGCATGCCTATATAAAATTTTTAAAGGTAATTTTAAAAATACCTTTCGAAAGCTGTGTTCTAGTTTAGAAGCCAGGGTTATTTAAAAATGAATTTCTCCAACTGGAAAAAAGTACAGTAAGCTTATGAATAACTATATTATGAACCCCAGTCATAATTATGTTACTGGTTTTCAAAATAGGGAGAGAATGCTAATTCTTCTTGAAACTTCCCAGATTCTCATCATCAGAGACAACACATAGACCTCAACCAGCTACTGAATAACAAGCCAGTGAAAGCACTGGGTAGGCTGTAGGTGCACAGCACGTGCACGTGTGTGGGAGTGGGATGTTAGAATCAGGACAGTTATTCTCAGTGGTTTGGTGTCCTAATATTTCAGAGGAGAGAGTTAGCATTTGTGAGGGTCTTTTAGACAGTAGAACAGATGGTGGCAGCATCAAAAAGATTTTAAAACATTATCTTATCAAAGGTCCCAAGTCCTGTCTTCAAAAGACTCAACACTTTTTCAGACTAAGGTGATTTGACTCTATCTATTATAACTAGATTTTGGTTTTTTACATTGTTCAGTTTACTTTTGTGTGTGAGATTTTATGCTCTTGCTTTGGTTTTTATATTTTGTTTCTTATAAATAGCTGTATAAAGAGGGAACTTTAAGCAAACAATTACAGTTTATTCTGTTGTGTATTTTTTAAAAATGTATTTTATTGACTTTTTACAGAGAGGAAGGGAGAGGGATAGAGAGTTAGAAACATCGATGAGAGAGAAACATCCATCAGCTGCCTCCTGCACACTCCCTACTGGGTATGTGCCTGCAACTAAGGTACATGCCCTTGACCGGAATCGAACCTGGGACCCTTGAGTCTGCAGGCCGATGCTCTATCCATTGAGCCAAACTGGTTAGGGTTCTGTTGTGTATTTTTTTAAAATATATTTTTGTCAATTTCAGAGAGGAAGGGAGAGGGAGAGAGAGATAGAAACATTAATGATGAGAGAGAATCATTGATCGGCTGCCTCCTGCATGCCCCCGAGTGGGGACTGAGCCCAGAACCCGGGCATGTGCCCTTGATTGGAATTGAACTTGGGATCCTTCAGTCCGCAGGCCAGTGGGCTGTCCTCTGAGCCAAACTGGCCAGGGCTATTCTGCTGTGTATTTATTATACCCAGGTGCCACAGACTGAAGAACTTCTTAAGAGTGGAGGAGGTTTTATTGAATTAAAGGTCTCATGTGCCTCTAGAGTTAAAAAAAGAAACACACATACTTCTTATGGGCCGGAACTCATTCCAGCATTCAGTAATTCCCACATTTATACTCTTAATCAGATTAGTATATCAAAGTAAGTGTTTTAAACACACTAACAGAAAATGGCAGTATCGAAATACAGGGACATTAAAACACACACACACACACACACACACACACACACACACACACAACTTCCGGTGACTTAAACTTGTATCCATTTCTATCACCAGGGGGCACCCCAGTATTGTTGATAGAAAAAGGGAAGACATTCTATGCCTGGGATTCTGCTAAACTTCTTTTGTGGTGCAGAGGAACATGACCCCAATTTATGACTGGTTCAGATGCACCTTTCTGCTCCTCATGTCCATGCCAGCAGTAAATGCTAGAGCAGTTGGTGCGAGTGTTTGAATGGTGTGTAGAATGAATGGTCTTTGCACTTCAGGTGCAAAGCCAATGTAGCACATCTCTGGGTACACAGTACTTTCTCCTTTTGTGTCAGTGTGAAGATTACTGGAGTGTCCCTGCATGGTGGAAATATGTGCAGCTCTTAAATCCTGAAAGCCGTCATTTGCATATGAATAACACTGCATTTTCTCAGTTTATTTGTCATTAATTCTCTGGGGAGAGAACTTACTTAGTTACTTGGAGCGATAAGCTTTTAACTTTGATTTTTGACTTGACTTCCTAAGTGTTAGTTGGAGAAATCGGTTGAGGAAGCCACTTAAGCAGTGGTTCTCAGCAGCCGTGGGCATGGGGATCACCTGGGCGCCTCTGAGTACTGCAGGCTTTGGGACCCCACGCAGGCGGGGGCGATTGTACTGCCAGTGCTGCAGCAAGCAGAGCTTGAGAAGCATTGTGTTATTTTGTTCTGCCTTCAGGTAATGATTATTTGTCTACTTCCCTTCCCATCTAACTTTCTTATCTCAAACATATGCATTTGAAACATTTTCAGCTCTTAGATATTAGGAATAGCTGGGAAGGAGGACATTTTGATGTATTTATAATACCTTTCTGCAGATACTTGCCCTTTTGCTTGATCTTTTCCAAACAAGGAATGTGATTTCTAGCTGTTAATTTTGTTATTTATATCATCGTATTAAAAAGGAAGCCACAGTTCCCAGACTGTTCTTTTCCAGGGGGGCTTTCTCTATCCCCTACCCATAGGCCTGGCTGTGCCGACATGTAGTGATAGTGACCACAGAGTGCTGATGGTCACTAAGTCATCTTTATCAGTGGGCAAACATAGGTGGCTGTGGTGTTCATGGGCAGTCATCAGCATCCTGTGAAACAAAGGACATAGCATAAGCATTTTATTGAAACTTGATTTACTTGTCAATTGTAGTTTTGTTTTTGCCTCATTTTTGGATCTATTTAATAACATGTTTTAAAGTATTCCTATAATATTTTTCTCTTAAATGAAGATGATTTACTTTTAATGTCTTTCCATGTGTATTTGGTAAGTTACATGGAAAGTGCTTTAATGAATAGCATGTGTTGGGTTTTAACATTTTGTTGAATTAAAATTTTTATGATTCCCTGTGCAGCTTCCTCCATACAATGGATCAGTTCTGTGTGGCACACAGGCTGCAGATGAACTACCTGATGGTAAGTGTGTTCTCCTTTATTTCCCTGATGTGGATTCTGGCCATATGTGCTGGGCAGGCAGGTCACCTGGAAACCGTGTTTTCCTCTTTGTTCATGCTTTTTGAATAAACATTCCCTTAGAGCTTCATGTTTTGGTTGTAAACTGTAGTAGATTTAATCACTGAACCACTGACTAATGTATTTAAGTTTATTCTATGCTTCATAGTGTCAGACATTCAAGGTTTAGTTACGGAAGTAGTTCAGTTCTTTTTTTTTTCATTAGCAATTCATCATAGCCAATGCTGTTTGTCAGAGTTCTTTCAATCTGGGTGCAGAGGCTGCTGGGCCCTGAGCTGGCAAATCTCTGGGCATGTGCTTTTGGCATGGCTCAGTGGCAGTTTGAATCTGTTCCTGCAGTTTTACATTTATGACCCTGTCTGTCCTGAATGTTCTTGGGAATTCATGTAACCCCTTTACCTTCTGACTTGTTACTTGTTTTTGATCTCTGTCATAGACAATGAGCTTCTTTCTGAAGATGGTGCTTGTTGAGATGCAGCGATTTTGTATTAAGTGCTTGGTGTTCAAATAACAGCAGGGCCCTTATTGCAGGCTACCACTGCACAGTTCAAATTTGTCTAGACCATTTTTCAGTTTGGTTCATGTCAAAGGCACTAGCTGGCTTTGGAGAAGCTAAAAGCTAGACCTTTTCTTGGGTTCCCTGTTTTGTTAACATGATCATTACCTGTGAAAGGGGTTTTAATTATAATTTAGGTTTAAGTGTAAACATTGAAAAGGCTACCTAAACTCTTTATAGTAAAATCAGAAAGTGGTTATGTCTAAAATTATCAGCAATTTTGTAAGAAACAATGATACAGGAAATCGTAAGGGAAAGAGCAATTCTAATGATGGCTTAAGTTGAGAATAAAATAAATGAAGCTAGAGGGACCCAAAGGCCCTTGCCCTGCTGCCCAGCCTCTGAAGCAGCGTTTTTTATCTGTGTCAGTTGGGTTTCTCTGTGTCTATGTGCTTTGCACATAGTGAGCATGCTGCAGATGTTTTTACTCAGTGCTTTAAATTGTTTCATTATTTTATTTTCGTATTAAACCTTTCTGTCTAGTTCAGTTAGTGTCGCCACCATCTTCACAGTGGCAGAGGCTAGAGATCGGAGGCTTCACTGTGAGTGCTGCAGTGAGCAGACTTAGAGAAATGCCATGTGAGGATGTAATTGTTTTCTTTGTGCTGAGTTTCTTTCTCCCAACAAACCCACAGCATGTCTGACCTGAGCATTGAGTTCCCATGTACCCATTATATTGACTAGATTGTTCAAAGAATTAGTTGGCAGACTTCTACCAGTCTTTCAGTTTGACAAGGCTTTGTGCTGACCCCTCTGCCTTGCAGTGCAGTGTACATGTGTGTCCATGCCGAGAATTCCTGGGTAAGAAAAGGAACCATTGCCCTGGTCAGGGGGCTCAGTTGGTTGGAGCATCGTCCTTTATACCAAAAGGTTGTGGCTGTGGGCTTTGTTTCTAGTCAGGGCACACACCTCTAGAGCATGTACAGGGGGCAACTGACCTCTCTCTCTCTCTCTCTCTCTCTCTCTCTCTCTCTCTCTCTCTCTCTCTCTCTCTCATATTGGTGGTTTTATATGTAAACTTACTGTTAAGTGTAATTATTGTCAGTAGTCATTTTTTAGGAACTTTTTGTTGTTGTGTCGCATCCCCCGCTCAGCCCCCCATCCCATTCCCCAAGGAAGGAGTTTTTGTCAAAACAAATGAAGAATTAGCTGACTAGGCCCTGCCCCACACTTATTTGCACACAACTGGCTTCTTTCTGGGACTGTTTTTTCCTTCTATAAAAAGACTTCCAATATATTTATTACTCTGTAATGGAACATAATTCTTTTGTACATATTTTGATTTTTTCCCCCTTGAAATACATACCTTGAAAAAAGTTGGCTTTATGCTAGACTTGGAGAAATCTTCAGTTATACACTAAAAATGAATTATAAGGCATGTGTTCTTAACTGCAAAATTTATTTATAACTTTATTTTATCAGTTATAAACTTACATTGATGCTTGGTGTCTGTTAAAAGACACAATTGATTCTAAACCTAATTTCAGAGATAAAAACTATGAAAAAAATACACACATCCTTGAATGGATGGAATATCTAGGATGTCAGCTGGGAAGAGGTATTGAAAGTCTCCAAAGAGATTTTTAAAAGTTCATCTCCTGGTTTTTATCTTTTGGTAATTTTGGAGATACCTTCACCACTCCTGGACTTAATCCAATGTGAATTTATTTAGTGGACAATTAATGTGCATTCATGCAAGGCTATTTTCAGACTTCAATTAAGATTATCAGTGGGGGAGATCAGGAGATGGGTAATTTTAAAAAGCGCTTTTGAAATACACCTTTATGTAGAGGATGAATTCTTTTTTCTTTCTTTCTTTTTATATATTGATTTTTTTACAGAGAGGAAGGGAGAGGGATTGAGTTAGAAACATCGATGAGAGAGAAACATCGATCAGCTGCCTCCTGCACACTCCCCACTGGGTATGTGCCCACAACCAAGGTACATGCCCTTGACTGGAATCGAACCTGGGACCCTTGAGTCCGCAGGCCGACACTTTATCCACTGAGCCAAACTGGTCAGGGTGTAGAGGATGAATTCTTGATATAGCTTATGCTTTTTGAATTATTAACTTACACTAACTAGAGAAGCCATATATATAGCAATGATTTTAAGTCTCTAAGTTTGTTGTTGTGGTTTTCTTTTACTTACTTATTTTTTAAAATTCTCACCTTAGGACATACCTGGGGGGGGGGGGGGGAAGTCATTGATATAAAGGAGAAACATTGGTCAGTTGGCTTCCCTGGGGCTTGAACCTGCAACTCAGGTATGTTCCCTGAACGGGAATTGAGCTGACGACCTTTTGGTGCACAGGATGATGCTTAACCAACTGAGCAACTCTGGCTGAGCGGGATTTTCTTTTAATTGTCTAAAAAGCTTATACCTGACTCTCAGGCATAATGAAAGCTAGATTTCAGTGAGGGGTGTTTTTAGACAGGCAGAATATTATTTGCTTTATATTATAATTTTAATTTCTACCTTTTGGAAGTCTCCATTAGCTACCCTGAGAATAGAAGATAAATTAAAGCTGTTTTTCATATCCCTAAATTAAATATAAGCTTATAGTTACTACTTTAGCAAATTATTTATTCAGCAGAGAAATAAAATGTCAGCTTTGTTCATTAGAAGACTTTAGTGTTTCAGTTTTTAAAGAGAAAATAGTTACTGAAATTTTTATAGTTTGTATAGCTGTATTCTTAACTAATGGGATGTTTACTGACTGTTTTCTTTCTAAATAGGACAAGAATATCAGAGAATTGAGTTTGGTGTTAATGAAGTAATTGAATCCAATGACACTTTGCAGAGAACTCCCAACTACAGTATTTCAAGCACATTAAACCCTCAGGCCCCTGAATTTATTCTTAGTTGCACAACTTCCAAAAAGACCCCTGATGACATAGATAAAGAAGCCAACTACAGCTCCATTGATTGCCAGTACCCAGGCTCTGCCCTTGATCTGGATGCCAGTTCCAACGCAGAAGCAGAAGTTTTGGAAATTGATGGCACTTCGGGTGGTCTTGGACAAAGGGAGCGTAAAAAGAAGAAAAAACGTCCACCTGGATATTATAGTTACTTGAAAGATGGCAGCGAGTGTAATATTTCCCCCATGGTCAATGGTCATGCCAATCTAACAATCCTGAACAGCATATGCACAGGGGATGTAGAGTTGATGGGCAATATGCCCTTGCTGGGAACACCCAGGACTTGTAGCAGCCCTCAGGACTCCACAGACTTCGTCAGTGGCGCTGTGCCTGGAGGTTCTTTCCCTAGAGCCCTGGACGGCAATGCTAGGACTGCAGGGCCACCTGAGGGCTGCCAGGGACCTGACTTTGAACAGTCCTGCCTTCCTGCAGAGGCTGAGAGGAACAGCCTGTTGAGGACAGCTGTGGCTCACCCTTATGTTGGGACTGATACTACTGAAAACCTTGGCGTTACTAACGGACAAATACTTGAATCCTTGAGTGAGGGCTCAGCTGCCAATGGGATGGAATTGCACACTGTGGAAAGCACGGACTCGGACCCAGCTAAGGCCGAGAGCACTTCCCCTCCCGCCGAGGCCCTGGCCTCTGTGGCGGGCACCACTCCTGTCAGTCAGCCTAAGTCATGGGCCAGTCTTTTCCATGATTCTAAGTCCTCTTCTTCCTCACCTGTGGCTTCTGTGGAAATTAAGTATTCCCTTCCTGCCACATGTCCCCTGGTCTCTGAAAAGCAGGCTGAAATCAAGGAAGGGCTTGTTCCAGTTTCAGAGGATCCTGTAGCCATAAAGATTGCAGGTATAGTTCAAAAGATATAGGTCGAAAGTGAAGAGGAGAGCAGATCTCATCGCCTGTTGAGTGAGAAGTTTGAGACCGTCTGGGCTTATAAACTGTGGTGATAGATTGTTACCCAGAGCAATAGTAGATTACCTGTTTGTTAATAGGAGTTTCTGAAGAATGCCTGTGCCTTGCATGTTATCTAAAAGCAAAATAATATATAAACAAAATGAGAGGGGGTTGTCATAGCTTTATGTTAATTGAAAAAATCTCTGTTACCAGTCCTTTTCTATTGACAAATGACATTTCCATTTCTTGCCCTTTGATCAAGTACTTCTGCTCCGTTGTGACTTGCCCTGTTACACCTATTGTACACCTTTGGTATAATTCCTGATTTGGACTCACTTTGCATTGTTTCTATATTTTTTAAGATATAAGAAAGCATTTGGGGTTTTTCTTTTTAATGCCTGTTTTGGATTGAGTAAATGCCTGTTTTGGATTGAGTGCTTAGTTTCAACACATCAAAGTTAGCTCTTGACACAAAAAGAAAAACAGTTTGACTCAAAGTTAAGGTTTTATTTTGAAGTGCTAAGGCTTAAAAGTAGAACCAATTCACAATAAAAATGTAAAGCTGCATAATTTACAACTTTTTAAGTTAAAGTAGAAAGTCGTAAATACAGAGGAGCATGAATATTTATGTGTATCTGAGAAGCCAGGTTTCATCAGACCATGTTTAGTAGCCTGTTCTTCTAATGAGTTCTTACCCCATTTAGATGAGTTAAAATAAGCTGTCTTATTGAGGCTTCATGTGATATGTTCTGATTTAACATTTTGGAGCACCTGACAACATTACCAGGAATGAGGAGGAATGCAGTAGCAAGCTCTAAAATGTATGAATGGTCAGAATTACATCAACTGTAAACCTTTTTTATGCATGGTCAGAATTCCATCAAATATAAAACATCCTTTTGATGGCAGTAAGATGACAGTAAGCAATACTTTTTTTTTAAGTGAGCATTTTATTCCTTATACAAAATACATTATTTTGAATACTCTTGGTGTCCGCAGTTCTCTTAAAAAGAGGAGAGAATTGATAGGCCAGTCATCAGTTTGGACTTCATACCTATTTCTAAAAGCCAGGTGATTTCTCTTTTTATTATAACTTTTAGAATGTATTCATTGTAAGGGAATGCTGTAAACAGGATAAGACAGTATAAGTTTTTATAGATTAAGTTAAAAGCTTATTTTAATCTATAATGAAATGCATGGTGGGATGCTTTTAAAAATGTGCATTCTAAGTTGAAAGTCTTAAAGTCATTGTAGTTATACTTTTATTCCTAAAAATTACTTCACAAAGGAAAACCTCTCATTCCTGGGGAATTTTCTCAATCTTTAGTTACAATAAGGAAAAAAAAAGGTTCATTTCAAATGTTTTAAAACATGATAGTCATATAACTTTAAATGTGGTTTGATACATAGTTTGCTTTGTTCCATGTGTGTTAAAGTCTCTTAACCTGCTAAATCTAACGGTAACCTGCTTTGTAAAATACTGTGAATGTAGGAGCTATTAGTTACGTGTATTAGGGGAGAGCATTGCTACAATCCAAGGAATTATTTTTGAATTAATGTGTTGTGTCTCCCCCCTCATTTATTTGCTTAATCCTATTTTTATTAGGCCAGTTATGAAGATGAGTTAATTATATGAGCAAAAGTTTAGTTCCTTGTAAAATACTTTATTCTTTTCAGCCTGTTTATTGAGCCTTAGAAATATAGAACGTGATTTGGGGACAATTTTCAGTATTACAATGCAGTGGTAGTAGTCACGTTAAATAACACTTAGAATCATATAGAGCTTAGGTAAAACGGTATTGTTTGGAATATTTTTTCCTTTGTTATAGTCTCCTACTTATAGATTCACTTTATAAAAGTGATAAAAAATGCATTCAATTTGCTATGTCAGATTCACTCTCACAAATTGTCCTTAAATGGGCATGTCTTTAAGTGTAGGCCCACTTATTTTGAGCTGCATTTGACTGAAATTCTAGCTTCATTACAATATCTGTTGATTTTGGTTATCATAGCATTTGTTCTATGTTAGCATCTAACTGGTTCTACTGAGAGAGTAATTTTTATGTTTATCATTATAGTTGCTAGCTTTTGGGAAAGAGGGAGAAGAGAACAGTTCAGACATTGTCAACTGTGTTTTGAATTCTTAGAATAATATTGATATCCACAGCCAATTTTTTATCTCAGGTTCATTTATTTTGGATGTTTACATTTCTGGATCATCAGCCCTGTCATTAAGTCTCTCTTCAACTAACTTTTGTGTAGTCACAAGTGAGATGACAAGTGAACTGTAAAGATACAGATCATATATAAGGACTTTTGAAGTGGAGTACAACCAGCTCTTGATTATTTGTAAACTGTTTAACCATTACATTAATGGGTTCTGCTTTCAACTTCTTGGTTGAAAGGCCCTTGAAGAAGGGCCATCTTCATAGTGTAGATTATTTGTGAACATTTTGTTCCATTGGCTGTTTCATAAACTCTATTTAACAAGGAGATGGAGGGAAGAACACTTCAACTGAAACACCAGTAATGGACAGAGCAAGAAAATTATTATAGGTTGAATCTGCTCAGGAAAATGAATGTGTGTCCATATTTAATTAAAATGTAAACAAAACTTTAGCCTTTTATTGATCTTTGTTTTGGTGGTTTGTAAATCATATTTATATTCACCCCCCTCTCCCTTGGGAAATGATTTCTCAAATAGTTTGCATTTTCTCTTCAAATTCTCCAAAGTAGCAATAATGTAGCATGCCCTAAGCTAAAAAGCGTTGACAGGAATCCACCCTTGTGAGTTGAGAGTTCAATCCATATCTGATTTGATATGTATATGTCCTCACTGATATTTATGATATATCTTTGTTTTATAGAACTAAACTGAGCCCTCCCCTAAGTAAAAACATAAGTCGATCTGTAATCAGTGGTACATTTGGGTTGCTTTGCTGTCCTCCACATGATGAGATAACCAAGATAGCATGCGTTCTTCCATAGTGATGTAATGAAGAAAAGAGGAACTCTTGGGTAATGTTCTGGATGATTAGGAAGATGACAGAAAAATAAGTCAGCATATCAGAATGTCAATTATGGGTCAGTTATTGAGTGAAAGACTCAGTGAAAGTTCTGCACCTTGGGTTTTCGTGGATTATAAATGGTAGTATGACTTCTACATCCTGATTTTAGGAAAACAAAATTTGATGTTTAAAATATGTATAGGAATAATCATAGCTTATATTGACTTAAAACTTTACAATGCTAGTATTGCTACTGAGTTTATAAATAATTTCATTTAAATGGTATGTTGCAACATGCAAGCTCCTATATATGTCTTGTAAAATACAAGAAACAGTATTAACCACTCATTTTTTTCTGTATGCCAGATTTCACAAAGTTTAACTTTAATCCAGCCATTTAATGTTTGAGCTGTTACAAAAGTGAGAACATCCGTTTCAGTTTCTCATCTCCTGTGTGATATGGAGTCCTTCTGGCATTTGTTCCATTCCAGTTCATTGTTTTGGGGAGGCCCACCAACCACTGGGGGAAAGGCGGGCTGGGGAAGCCATTTAGGAAAGGTGCTCTCTGAAGGGGGCTGAGTAGTAAATTATACCAACAGTGATGACTGAAAAGAAGGGAAAAGTTTGGCATTACAGTAAGCTTGTTATTATTTGTCCTAAAAAGAGGGGAAAGTAGCTTACTAAGAGTGCTGACTCGGGACCACATGTCAGATTTAAAGTTTTAGTTTCAGGAAATAGCTTTGCCTCCTCTCCTTTATGACTGTCCTTTCTGGATTTGATTCTTTTTACTTTTATAATTATAGTGTGTATTGGACTAGGAATGAAATAAGAATGAAATAGTGAAGGAAATGGTGATATTGTTAGAAAAGGAACTTAAATAGAGCCACGAGTTATGAAAAAACTAAAAGCAGCATTTATACTGGCTTATCTGCAAGTCACGAATAATTGACTTTTGAATTATAGAAATAGGACTCATTCATTTTAACAAAATTCAATTAGTGATGGGTGACAACAGGAATTAGAATGGTCTTGCATCTACTATTTTACTAGGAGGGAGAAGAGGAGAAGTGCACCAACAAACTTTATCAGAAGTTAGTGTCTGTCTCAGTTTGGGGTTATTGAAATTATTTGGGGCAAATTGTGATAGAATGTACAATATGTTACAGAAATGAACCTTTGAATTATTTGGTTTTAAGAGAAAATCCTAGTCATTAAGAAAATAGTTATTTTTTACAATATTGCAATCTTTTTTAATGTAACTTTATTAATATACTAGAGGCCTGGTGCACAAAAATTTATGCACTCGGCAGGGGGGGGGGTGTCCCTCAGCCCGGCCTGTGCCCTCTTGCAGTATGAGACCCCCCTTGGGGGATGTCCACCTGCTAGCATGCCTGGCCAGCCTGGGTGAGGGGCTGATGGCCGTTTCAGGCTGCCCACAGCCCCTTCAGGGTTTGGGTCCTTACTGGGGTGCCTGGCCAGCCTGGGTGAGGGACAGAGGGCCGTTTCAGGCTTCCCATAGCCCCTTCAGGGTTTGGGTCCCTGCTGGGGTTCCTGGCCAGCTTGGGTGAGGGGCAGAGGGCTGTTTTAGGCTGTCCACAGCTCCTTCAGGGTTCGGGTCCCTGCTGGGGTGCCTGGCATCTGGGATTTATTTATCTTCTATAATTGAAACTTTGTTGCCTTGGTCCCCCGTCCCCCCCCCCCCCCCCGAAGGCTGGGTTGCCTCTGGCAACCTAAGGTCCCAGCCCAGCAGGTATCTGAGATTTGTTTATCTTTTATAATTGAAACTTTGTAGTGTTGAGTAGAGCTCAGGTTCCACAGGGTCCTGGCTTCCTCCATTGCCCAGGGCAACTCCAGCTCTGTGGCTGCCGCCATCTTAGTTGAGTTAATTTGCATATTTGCTCCTGATTGGTTGGTGGGTGTAGCTTGTGGGTGTAACAGAGTGAGGATTAATTTGCATATTACTCTTTTATTAGATTAGACTAGGGACCCAGTGCACAAAATTTGTGTACTGGGGGGGGGGGGTTCCCTCAGCCCGGCTTGTGCCCTCTTGCAGTCTGGGACCCCTTGGGGGATGTCTACCTGCTGGCGTGCCTGGCCAGCCTGGGTGAGGGGCTGAGGGCCGTTTTCAGGCTGGCCACAGCTCCCATTGACCCAACATCCCAGCGAGGCTGGCTGGAATCAGGTTTCTGGGGTTTATTTATCTTCTATAATTGAAACTTTGTTGCCTTGAGCAGAGGCTTAAGCAGGCAACGAAGCCTCCTGTTTGCTTCAGCTCCGCGGCTTCTATAATTGAAACATTGTTGCCTTGAGCAGAGGCCCAGCCAGCATAGGTAGGCAGTTTCCTCCATCGCTGGTGCAACAGAAGTTTCCTGTTTGCCCTAGCTCTGTGGCTGCTGGCCGCCATCTTGGCTGGGTTAATTTGCATACAGCCGCTCTGATTGGCTGGTTGGCGTGGCCTGGCTGGCGGGCATGGTTTAGGTGTAACGGAGTGGGTGTCAATTTGCATATTACTCTTTTATTAGATATTGGCAGAACTTAATTTTAAGGAACTTAAGCTAACATTTCTTCTTGGAGTACTGACAATTGTACTCTAAAACTCTTCCATAAATTAATATTAGTGCTTTATCCTATATAATATAAAACCCTAATGTGCAAATCAACCGAACAGCAAAATGAGCAGTCATTATGATGTGCACTAGCTCAACACAGTGTGCTCCCACAAGGGGGTGGGGGGACGCTCAGCTAGAAGGCAGGCTCATGACTGGTGTGGTGGGAGCCTCTCCTGCCTCTGCAGCAGCGCTAAGCCCCCCTCGGGGGATGTCTGCCTGCTGACTTGCTGACTTAGGCCTGCTCCCTGCAGAGGTCCTAGACTGCAAGAGGGTGCAGGCCAGGCCCCTGTACATGGATGTCATGCATTGGGCCTCTAGTTTTCTAATAAGGATTAGGTAGTGTCTGTAATGAGCTGACAACCCTGCTAGGAGTTTTCTGTACTTGTGTTACATTATCACACAAGTAACATTATCACACAAGTATTAGCTTTTCCATGTCTGATCATGATAGTCTGTTACAGGTGAGAAAGGAGTGAAGTCATCTGCTCCAGAGTGTGAAATGAATGAAGTGGCAGAGCCAGGGTGTGAACCCAAGTGTCTGGTTTGTCTTCCTGGACCCTTGCCCTTGCCTTTGCCTGCTTTCCCTCAGGGGTGCTCCAGGGGGCTTTCTGAACTATGTGAGAGAATGACCTTTAAAGTTTACTGCATCATTTCTGTCCAATTAGAATGCAGCCATTTACCATAACCAATAACTTCAGTCTTCAGATGGTTAATTCATCCCATGCTACTGTCTAATACAGGGGTGGAGAACATCCAACCTGTGGGCCATATAAGGCCCTTGAAATCTGGCTTGACCCTGCCAAGGCATTAGGGGTGAGTTAATTAAATGTGTGACCAAATGTAGCGGCTAATTTTTAAATTTCGTATGGCCCATGAATGATGTGATAAGTATCTAAGTGACCCTTGGCAGGAAAAAGTTTTCCCATTCCTGGTCTAATATGTACTTACAGTATGCCATTCACTATCTAGGTCAGCGAGTAACAGTTGGCCTTGCCTTGAGAGTTGTCTACGGAATAAGGTAGGAAAGGAACAGATGGCAGCTCTTACTAGAAAGAGAAGTAATCATTTGCAAAAGATGAGGAGGAGACTTGATATAGCCAATAGGGATGACACTATCAGGTTACTGTCAGGCCTGAAGTCCTGTTACCCAGAACGGGGAAGACTCAGCTGAGTACTTAGTGGTGTGAAGGTGTTGTCTGTAAAGAGCTGCCTATTTAGGGGAGGAGCTACACCCCCCTGATATAAGATAGCCAGTGATAGTGTCAGAGATACAGTGTGTAACTTAGATGCCTCCAAGGAAGACTGTTCCAGTTGTTTGTCAGTCTTACTTTGGGAGTAGTGTTTAGGATCTTTGGAAGATGATAATAACAGAATGGTTATGTATTTTAGCTTATGGAAGACTTGCCACAGTAGAGAAAATTTTTCTAGAATAAAACTTAATCATTAAGAAAACTCTATAGATTGTTTAGTGTCTCTTATTTCCTAAGTCTGTAAAGACTTGTTAATCTACATTTATGAATATTGTACCAGAAGGCTCTTTTAAAGAATGTGAAAGACTTAAGAATAAACTAGTTTTATACATTTGCTAGTGAATCCTTTGGTTCTACATTGTTTCAGAGTTTTTGCCTTTTAAATTTTATAGGTATACTAGAGGCCCTGAGCAAGGATTCATGCACCGTTGGGGTCCCTTGGCCTGGTCTGAGCCCTTTTCCAATTGGGGACTCCTCAGGGGATGTCGAAGAACAGGTTTCAGCCCGATCCTCACAGGCCAGGCGAAGGGATCCCACCAGTGCACGAATTTGTGCACCGGGCTTCTAGTATGCATATAAGATTTTTGGTTAATCTCTTCCTGCCCTCCCCCCTGCCTCCCTCTCCTCTGAGATTCATCAGTCTGTTCCATATTTCCATGCCTGTGCATTGAGCGTCTGCCCCCAGGTGGCCGGTGCACATCATAGCAAACACTCGAACGGTCACTTAGGTTTTTATATAGATTAGAGGCCCATGCACTCGTGGGGTCCCTTGGCCTGGCCTGCGTGGATTGGGCCAAAACCAGCTCTCTGACATCCCCCGAGGGGTCCCGGATTGTGAGAGGGTGCAGGCCAGGCCAAAGGACCACACCAGTGCACAATTGGGGCTGGGAAGGGACTGCAGGAGGGTTCTAGGAAGTGCCTGGCCCATCTCGTCCAGTCCCATTCTACCGGACCCCAGCAGCAAGTTAACCTACTGGTCAGAGCATCTATCCCATGGTGGTCAGTGTGTGTCATAGCAACTGGTCGAAAAGCTTAGGCATAGATAGATAGATAGATAGATAGATAGATAGATAGATAGATGTCTGTTACTTGCAGTTATTGAAGAAACCACTAGGTGATGCTAAGAGACTTGAATTTCAGATTGTGGAAGATCAACAGTGAAATGGCTTTTTTACCTGCCTGATCCTTAAAATACACAAACCAAAAGTAATGGCCAGAAGTTGGCATCAGTTCAAGGGGTGGGTTGATTAGAAACTAAAGATTTGTCCAACCAATACATGCTGTTTCCCAGCTGAATGTTGGAAAGAAGTCAGCTAATAGTCCATTTTAAGTTGGATCGGTTCTCTTAATTCCATAGGGTTTGAATGTCTCATTTTCCAGGGGTACAGATTATTCTGGGTGTGTGGCTTAATTAAGAACATAAGAGGGGATGATTTTTCAGTGTAGCTTAGAGCAGTTCTTGATGTTTTTGTACCTGCTTCCTTTTTCAGAGTGGAGTTAGCCTTGTCATAAATGATTTTTTTGTTTATAAGATTTGAATTTAGAATACTTTTGATTATCTCTAAATATATTGATTATTTTGTGTTTTGAGTCTATTAAAACAGTTGACATGGAAGGGAAGTTTTAGATCTTTCATACCTGTCCCTGGCCGTTTTCTTGCTTCTGCCCCTTGGATCACTGTTACGAGTTCTCCTGGCCTGTCGCGTAGACATGGTGCTGCTTCTCTTGCCTCGTGTGTTGTCAGAGTGCACACTTTCAGCCTAAGCTGCAGGGCCCTGTGTGTATGTTGAGTATAGAGATATACTTACTGGTCTGTGCTTGTAAGTGTACTATTTACTGGTGTCCTCTGGATACCTCTTCTCAGCACCTCTAAAACGTAAACTCATTATCTCATCAGCACAGAACAAAAACTCATTCTGCTGTATTTCTTCTGTGGGTAGAAGGCACTGTTGCCCCAGCTGGGGATGTGCTTCTGATATCAGCTGCCATGTATTGTCCTTAGCCCTGGCTGCCTCAGGGTTTATCCAGTCCTTGGGTTGGGCTGAGCATCTCCTCCACTGACCCCTTTCAGCTTCGCCTGCCCTGTGATGTCCCTTCCTCACTGGCTGCAAGCTCTCCTGCAGCAGGGCCGCGCTCAGCCTTTTCCACCTCTCCATCCCCATGCCTCCAGCAGTAGGTGCCCAGACAGGGCTCTGCACAGGGCAGCATGTCATTTAACAGAGGTCCCAGGTTAGGAAGGCGGTTGATTTTGAGTCTTACAGTTCTGTAAAAACTTAATTGGTTCTAGATGTAAAAATACCATGACAAAGATTTATAGGTGTCATGCTGGGTGCTCATTTGGGATTGATGCTTATTGGAAAATGGCAGGGGTTTTTGTAGTGTTTATAGTAAGTAATTTCCATTCTGGGCACACATTGGAAATTACGACTGTTGTGGTAATATGGCTCTAAGACAAGATGTAAAAATCAGTTGTAAGTAGATCTTAACCTGTGGAGAAAAGTTAGTATCTGAAAACTTAGAGTAAAAGAATTTTAAAGTAGAACCCGTTGTCTCCTGAGAAGTAAGAGCCCAGCCTCTGGAGTCAGGTAGACCCATGTTCATGTGTCAGTTCAGTTATGTGACCTACACCAATTACCTGACCCCTCAACCTCAGTTTTCTCACCTGTAAAATGGGAGTGATACTGCTGTTTGCTTGATAGGGTTAAGATGATTATGAATAATACAGAATTATGAATTATGACTGAAACAGCACATTGTCTGCCACATGACGGCTACTGTCTGTGCTGGGTGTTATCACATGGAGGCCCCTGGTCCATTTTTATAAATGATCCATTACTCATAGAAGGCACAGTACTATTCCCTGTCATAAGAGAAGTGAGAGGAGTTTTGCAAGCTTAGTCTAATTGAACAGATTCCATTGGATTCTCTTGAGTCTGTAATGTTTTCCTTTTTATAAATGGGAAAATTATTCCCTGTGCTGCTTCAATTAGGAAAGAGGGCATTTACTCTCTTAGCAGGGATGGACGGAGTGTGTTGATGTTAGAATTTTGCAAATTAGTTCCTTCATTGAATGCTTAAGTCTGGGACCAGCCAGTCCAACTGTTTTAGAAAAGGCTTCTTTTGTTTGAGCAATGCCTTGGAGGGATGCTACCATTAAATGTATGCACACCTGTGCTGCTTTCCTAGTGCACAGTGTAAACGGAAAGGGAAGCTATGTGGTCTGGCCACACACAGACTATGCATTTCAGGTGCTGGATGTCTTACCTTGCTCCCGTGTGATCATAGGCAACTTAACTTTTCAGGGCCTCAATTTCCTTATTGGTGAAAGGGGATAGTGGTGGTACTCCTGGATTAATAAGGATTAAGTACAGCCAGTTAACATATGTAAATTGTAAAGCACTTACTAAGTGTAGACAGTGTCCAAAAATTGTAGCTGTCACTGTTACAAGTTTCATAAGACATTTCTGAAAAAAATAATATTTAAAGCATTTAATTTTAAAAATCATTACAGCATTGTATAAGGATGGCATTTACAGCCATCTGTGAAGCAGGGTGATGTCCATGGGTGAAATCTGAGGATAAGAAGCTTGTTACTAAATGAAATAAGGGAATTCCCATGTACAATTACTGTTTTTTGGTGACTACCATCTTCTAACTGAATTATATTTTTCATTAGAAGTCAAGTTAGGGCCTGTAATGTTTTCCTTTTTATAAATGGGGAAATTATAAACTTGACTTCTAATGAAAAATGCAATTCAGTTAGTAGATGGTAGTCACCAAAAAAACAGTAATTGAGCACCCACTGTGATGTGTTATGTGCTGGAGTAGTAGTTGCTGGTTATTTGTTCAGACATGAAGGAGACTCAGGCTCTGCACGGAAACCCCTTTATAGCCAGGACCATGCTCCAAGACCACACTATTACCAAGGCAGGCCTAGCTGTCAGTCTTTAAGAAAAAAGCCTGTATTTTTTAAACCCTCTAATACTGACATTTGTTTTTTATTAAAATAGTTCTCATGCTTCCTAGTTATATTCCCACAAGAAGACAAATGTTGGTGTTTGGGAGAAATTGTTTTAAAAATTTTAATCATTAAGTAATGTACATGATGTTGAATGGAGTGAAACTTTAACCCTGGATGCCTTTTCTTTAGATATGTGCTTCATTGGAGAGGTTTTGAACACTCTCCCAGATAGAGCATAAGAATTTACTTCAGTGTTACTAGATGTCATTAACTTTTTAAATATGCTTTACTCTTTCAGAGTTACTGGAGAATGTAACCCTAATACATAAACCAGTTTCATTGCAACCCCGTGGATTGATCAACAAAGGAAACTGGTGCTACATTAATGCTGTATCCTTAGATGCTGACTTACTACAGTTTTCTCATCCTCAGCCTCCATGGGGCATCTACTCTAAATTTTGAACCCAGAAACGTGGTTCCTTAGTTTGCCTACCTTGCTTCTAAACAGTGTTATTTCTCATGCTCCAGAAAGATTTGTTGATCTGGTAATGACAGAATCAGGCAAATTTTATTCTTAGTAGAGTGGTCCCAAATACTAGGGCAGAGTGACCATTTACAAATGGAAGTTTTGTTTTCGTTGAGTCAAGTTCTTGTATGTAAACTGCTGATTGGAGAGTAAACCCATAAGCGGGTATCAAAAGGCCGCTATCCCCATGATTATTTGGTGTATTCCCTTTTGTGTTTACATACCTAAGTTGTTTAGTGTCCTTGGCTTATTTAGTTTTATGTGCTCTTGTGCCTGATTTGCCTTTTGGAAATTTGGTGTGTCTGTTTCATTTCCTTTACACTTCCTTACTGCCAATTTTTAGACACTGCAGGCACTGGTTGCTTGCCCTCCGATGTATCACCTGATGAAGTTCATTCCTCTGTATTCAAAAGTGCAAAGACCTTGTACATCAACACCCATGATAGACAGCTTGTAAGTAAGGTGCTTAAAAATTATTGAAGGGGAGTGGGTTTTTCCCCCTCTGATTATTAGAATTCAAATAGTTTAGCAAAGTTTTTGATTTCCTGCAAATGAGCCCTATGCTATTTTTAAAAAATTTAGTATTCATGGTTTTGTATGAAGTTAATCAGAAATGGAATTGGAGCATTATCTGTTTTCTTTAGAGTGTGAAATAAATTTTAGTGTTTGCCAGCTTATCACTTAAAATATACCAAAAACTTATATAGAAAAGATTTAAGAACTCATTAGCTGTTAATAGCATTGGTTACCTAAAATTTGCTATCTTCATACTAATTAATCTACTTAGCCATCACGGCTTTTTAATAAGAGCATTTCTTGTAAAATAATGTACTTCTAACATTTCCCCCCCTCATGTTTAGTGTTCGGCTAATGAATGAGTTTACTAATATGCCAGTGCCTCCAAAACCCAGACAAGGTGAGTAAAATGGCTCTTCTGATGTATTATATATTGGGAGCTTGACGTCAGATGACTGAATTTGATAAATTCATTCTTATTGGGAAGAAAACATTTTAAAAAAGAGATGTTACTGCACCTGTGCTATTTTCAGCTTTGGGTAGGTGTGGGGGGGAGTTTTGATGATTTTGATTTTTGTCATTTATGGGCTTCCTTTTTGTTATGAAAATCTGTGCTCTGTTTCCATTGCAGCTCTTGGGGATAAAATCGTGAGGGATATCCGCCCTGGAGCTGCCTTTGAACCCACATATATTTACAGACTCCTGACAGTCATCAAGTCGAGCCTGTCTGAAAAGGTTTGGGACTCCTCTAGCGCAGCCACTGGAGTGTTGCCTTTTACTCCATTTTGTGCCTTAACTGTTGCTTATTCAGGGCTTGTCCTCTGTGTAAGTGCTGTGGTTGGTGGGTGTGTTCAGTAGGTTTAGGCTTGTTATGGAGTCAATTGCTTGGATTAATTTAAAGAGGTTGGTGATAATCATAATCAGAGCCAACTCAGTATCATTTACTGTGCACCAAGTACTGTTGTAAGTATATTAACTTAACCCTGTGAGGCAAATATGATTATTCTCTCCTTGTTATGCTTGAGAAGAGTGAAGTCATTGCTTAAGGTCACACAGCTTATACATGGCAGAGCATGGCTTTAGCTTCAGCTCCTTAATCCCTGCCCTGCACTGCCATTCAGGTCCAAAGGAGGCATTTGGGGCTGCTAATTTCATGACTCCCAGTATAATTGAGAGTCCTAGGCTTGTGTAGGGAGGTGGCCCTGGACAACTAGTTCTTGTTCTTCTATTTCATTTAACAAACACCAACTTTTAAATGATTTTTCTTATTAAGGCGATTGCATATTTATTGTAGAAAATATCATAAATACAGAAAAGCATAATAAAAAAGAACCCCATCAGTTCCATCACTTAGGGTAACTATTTAATCTGTCTCTCCTTTCCTCCGTCTTCTCCTCCCCCATCTCAGCTGTCCAAAGAAAAACTCATATGTTTCAGGGGGAAATACTTTACATGAGAATGTGTTGAAAATTTAAGAGGAAGCATAGTTTGAATATGCAGGTAATTACATTCCCTGCAGGTCTTAGACAGTTATCATAGTAATCGGTTGGAATTAATGCGGTCATTTTTGCTCTTTTCAGGGTCGACAAGAAGATGCTGAGGAATACTTGGGCTTCATTCTAAATGGACTTCATGAGGAAATGTTGAACCTAAAGAAACTTCTCTCACCAAGTAATGATAGTAGGTTATGATGTATTTGCTACAAAAATGTGTGCAAACATTTTCTTAAGAATGATTTATTTTATTTTTAATTCTCATCCAAGGATAGTTTTTTTCTGTTGATTTTTAGAGAGAGAGTAGGAGGAAGGAGTGGGGGGAGAGACAGAAAGATACATGGATTAGTTGCTTCCTGTATGCACTCCAACCAGGGCTGGGGATTGACCTGCATCCCAGGTATATGCCCATGATTGGGAATCGAACTGTGACCACCTGGTGCATAGGTCCACCCTCAACCACTGAACACACTGCCCGGGCTGTTGTGTTTGTTCTTGGTGTAGAGTCTTGATGTAGAACACACCCTGATTTTGTTCTCAAGACTATAAATGACAAATCTGTGTAGGTGATGTCTGTAGAACTTTTTTTATTTTAATGTTTTCTCTGTTCTTGTGAAGAGTATCCTAAGCAGACTGTTTGTTTTCCAGAACTTCCTATTTCCAATGGGCCCAAAAGCTACTCAGTTAATGAGGAAGAGCAGGAAGAACCAGGTGAAGGAAGTGAGGACGAATGGGAGCAAGTGGGCCCCAGAAATAAAACTTCAGTCACTCGCCAGGCGGACTTCGTTCAGACCCCAATCACTGGCATTTTTGGGGGACACATCAGGTTCATGTTTTTCTGGAATATTTTAGTATTTGCCTTTTTCAAGGTTTGGAGATTTTGCTAAAACGGGGAGGTATAAGACTTGTCCTGAGACATTTGACTTGCTGGTTTCCCTTTAAACTCCTATGTACTCTCCTCTTGGACTTCTAATCCTTCCTTGCCAGGCACCCCTACTTTCACCCCACCCACTGTGGCCTTTCTGCAGAGGGCTCTGTACTCCATGGACCTGTCTGCCCCCCTCCACTCCTGACTCCCCTCCATCAACACTTACATTCCCTCAGCCCAGCTGTTCACAGCCCTAGGTTGGAAGGGAAGAGAAGAAATCTATCTGATTGGAGGAACTGTAGGCACTGGGCCAAGTGAGTTTAAAGTGAAGGGAGTGTGGGAGAGCTACTTCTACATGAAGGAGGACATGTGGCCTTGCCTGGAGTACCTGCACCTCCTGTGCCCCAGTTCCCTGAACCAGCTGCTTTACGTGCATTCTCCAAATCCCCCTAAAAGGCTTTTATTTATATACATCAGCCAATCAGTACTGCTGTGATGTTGAATTCAATACGACTCGTACGTACAGGGAGATTTACTCATCTGGTCTGAAAGGACCTCATTATAGCACATTTCCTCCCCAAAGGCCTCACAGCAGAGCCTACCCGGATGGTGTTTTAGTGAGACTCTTAGCCTTTCATTGTCCCAAATGCTGTGTATCCACAAGAAATGACACCCTTTCCAGGCTTCGAGGGTTAGTTCAATCTCTCCCTACTCTAGAACAACTTAGATTGAGTACCTTTCAACAGGCTAATGAAAACCTCAGAAAATGTGCACTGACTCCTCACAAGCTAGTCAGTGATGCTGGAGGACTGGACTTAGAAGCCAGTTGTGCCATGTGACCTTGAACAAGTCCCTTCTGTGCCCCTTGCTGCGAATTACTTCCAGGGCCCCTTTTTGTTCTGGAGTTTCTTCCGTGTCACTGGTGGTCAGGTGTGCTCTGAGGAATGCCCAACCTCTGATCGCTGCCACTGTAACTTGTTTTTGCCAGATATGGCTCCTTGGGTTGGGCTGTGTTGGGAGAAGAGAGCAGGGGTCCAGGTCTGTGAACAGCAGTGAGAAGAGGCCAAGCGTGACCTGGGCTCTCCATTAGACCAGCAGCCTGATGTTAGCATTCTTGGGGCACTCACTTATGGATGGGAGAGAGGGTGATGTGTGGACAGAGCATCATATTTTTGCCCAGATGTAGTATCAGAATTATAGTGCCACCGATGGCCAACATACCCAAGTTCCCAAATTTGTCCAAGAATTAATCATGGGAAGAGCCAGAATCCACTTTGCAGCATGTCTAGCTTAGCCTGAATGGCTCTGCCATGGTCCCTCACCTCAACCTCTGGGTTCTTTGTGTTGAAATTTATTACTGATAAGTCTTTTTGAAAAATGGCAAAGGAAAGAAAAAGAATTGCTTCTTAAAATTTAGGTTTTCTTCTAAAATTCACCCTGTTCTGGTGGCTCTTCAGTTTCCACAGAAAGAATCTTTTTTGTTTGTTTTTTAAAATCTTTATTGTTGAAAGTTTTCCATATATTTCCTCAGAAAGAATCTTTCTCCACCCTTTCCCCCCCGGAATGCTTCTGATAAACTCTAGGCCCTTTGAACCAAGAGACCACGTCTTGATTTCTTCCCAACTTTAATTGTGGTTTTCCCACTTTTCCTCTTTGGAACCAAGGGAGGAGAGGAGTGTGGACATGCTTCCTCAGACTGTGTTGGGAAGGCAGCATATGAAAATCAAACCCTAAGCAGAAAGCTTTCAGCTCACTTTTCATGCATCTGCTCTAAAAAGCCTGAATATCTAGCCACACCCGTTTTATTCCGTCTATAAACTAGGTCACTCAGGCTGCAGAAATAGAATCCCTTGTTGAACTTTTGGAATGTTTCCTTGCTGAGGCTAAGTGACAGATGGGCCCAACACACCATTTTTACTCAGAAAAACTTAGAAAAAGAAAAATGAAATGAAAAACCAGCTAAGAAAACAAGGTTGAATTGGCAGCCTTCTTGAGGGAGGTAGCCCTGTTTCCTGGAATGTTAACTTGTTTTTTATTATACGCACCCTGCTCCTCTTCTTTGTAAGTCATTTTTATAGGGGAAAATGCCATTAAAAATATTCTGTTTACCTTGAGGTTTCCTCTCTTTTATTAGAGCAGGCTGTGATACTTTGAGAAAATAAAATGTGTCAGCATTTTGATGCCATGCTAGATAGTCACATTTATTAACTGGTGTATTATATAAAATGTGGAGAGGAGGTGAAGGAGTTTGGAGGTGAAATATGTTTTCTTCAGAGCCCTTGAATAGGAAATTGTCAACTGCTGGATTTAGTTGCTATAAATACTTAGGAGGTGGCAGTCAGCAGAATTATTAGTTTTTTGTTGTTAATCCTCACAGAGGATATTTTTTTCATTGATTTTGAGGGAGAGTGGAATGGAGCGGGGGAGAAACATCGATGTGAGAGTGACATGTTGATTGGTTGCCTCCCGCATACACCCGACCAAGGCTGGGGGTCAAGGGGCAACTAGGAGGGCCCTTGACCAGAATCGAACCAGACACCTGATGCTCTATTCTCTGAGCCAAACCGACTAGGGCCAGAATTATTTTTAAATTTAGTGTATTTTTGGCTTTTCTGTTCTCTCTGGTCTTCTGAAGGTGATATTGAATAATCTTATTTTCAGTATTTATTCCTCTTCTCCTGTTGGATAATCTTAAGAGAAAGTGGGAAGGAGTGTCTCTTAAGTTTTTTGTTTTTGTTTTCAATTCTTAGGTCTGTGGTTTACCAGCAGAGTTCAAAAGAATCTGCCACCTTGCAGCCATTTTTCACATTGCAGTTGGATATCCAGTCTGACAAGATTCGTACCGTCCAGGATGCATTGGAAAGCTTGGTGGCAAGAGAATCTGTCCAAGGTTATACCACAAAAACCAAACAAGAGGTATATTCACAGTTGATCCTGAACCTGTCTACCGAGGCACTCGAGTATGGTGGAAAGAACACAGAATTAGGAATGAGGACAGGTGGATTTGAGTTCAGCCTCTGAAATCAGTTGCTTAACGTTCTTGGACTGAGATTTCTCACATTTTTAGATGAAATGGTTGAAACAGATGATCCTAACAGTCTCCTTCGGCTCTGAGTCATGTAGCACAAGGTAACGGTCTTGTGGATTATTTATCCCGAGTTGTGTTTAATTTTCTGGCTATCTAATCATGGTACCACAAAGTCAGTGCTCCCCTATCAGAGGCTGATGGCTTGTTTACATTCCTGATCATAGAGCACAGTTCCATGAGATTAGTCAGGACTTAAAAGAGATTCATAGCACATCTGTTTTGCATTTGATTGTAGATCTTCCAGGACATTGAAGTTGGGGAAGTCATTGTTCTAGTGCCTGTTGCTCTTTGATTTGATCTGGAAAAGATAAAGGTCTTACAGCCTTCAGGAGTGGAGACGCAGATTGTGGCTTAGTGTGGTCCACCTGTCAACTCAATCTGGAGAGATGGGTAGATTCTGCTCTTTGAGAGCTTCCTAGTTCCTGGCTGTCCAGATGTGCCAGTTTATGCCTGTTTCCAGCTCTTCAGTTGAGAATGTCTTCTCCATTATTGTCCTAAATTGTGGCAGTGAATTCATACACATGTGTTGGGAAATGAGTGCAGGCTAGTGGTGGGCAGTGCTTTTTTGAACAGTTTGTAGTATTCCTGTGAAACTTGATTGAAATAATAGTGTGTAGTGACTGCAAGGTGAAGAATGATGTCCCAGTATAGAAAACGTGTCAGCTCCTTGCATAGCCAAGGTGGACATACGCTTGCCTTGCTACTTGTGACTTGAGTAAAGAACAGAAGTAGGATGTGTTTGTTCCTCTGGGGACTTCAGTGCATCTGGGGCCTCCTGCATTGGATGGTGAAGCCAGCTCTTGGGGGATTTGCGGAAACTATGCCTAATCCTCTAACCATATTTTCTGATTCCTTCTCCTGGGCAGTTTTGTTTAAAATTTAAAAGGGATGGAATTGAACCTGGGACACTTCAGAATCTTGGCCGTCGGCTTTGTGAATAAGCTAAGCAGATTTCAGTAGGGGGACTTAATGGAAGAGAAAGCTAGTGGGTACTTGTTTCAGGGAGGTTGCTTTGTGAACTTGGTTGTGGGGACTGTCCACAGCTTGTTCTCTGGTAGCTGTGATTCCAGAGGTGGATGTGCTGTCCTGGCCACTGGGCCACTCTTCCTGTGCTCTTCTTAGCCAGCTATGCAGGTCTGCCTACTCATCCTGCTGTGGAGGCTGTCCCTGGGCTATCGGAAAGCCCTTTGTGATGTATCTATTGTTCCCACTGTTGCTTCTGCTGCAATTAAACTTGGAGTTTGGGGAGGAGGTGGAATGGGAGAGGTGGTTATTGACCTATTGTCAGAGGGTGCTAAGGAAAGGTGATTTGTTCTGGGTGGCAGGCTGAGAGGAAGGATTCAAGAAAGAAGTGATGCTTTGGCAGAGCCTTGAAGGTTAAAAAGAACAATTCTAGCTGTTCTAGCTCCATGGTCATGATGGTGTGTAGTTATCAGATAAGAGAACACTCAGAAAAGCAGATATTTGAGGAAGGAACATTTTGGACAACTTGTGATATCTGTAAAGAGCAAATAACACAGTTTCTGGAATGTGGTTTTTTAATCTTTTAAAAATATCAAGTTGGTTTTTAAAAAATAATGTTTTTATTAATTTTAGAGAGAGAGAGGAAGGGAGAGGGAGAGGAAGGGAAACATCGATGACATCCGTTGGCTGCCTTCTGTATGCTGCCACTGGGGATTGAGCCTGCAACCTGGGCATGTGCCCTGACCATGAACTGGTGACTTTTTGGTCCATGGAACGACAGTCAACCAACTGAGCCACTCTAGCGAAGCCCAAGTTTAATTTTATTATACTTTTAGGTCAAGTGTGTGTGTGTGTGTGTGTGTGTGTGTGTGTGTGTTCGGGGGTGGGGGCAGAGAGGGAAGACACAGGATGATGGTCCATGGGAAAATGTGATTAGGGTCTGCTTTTGTTGAGTGATAAGAAAGTGTGCCTCTATTTGTCTGGAAACACAAAAACACATTTAAGAATTTTATTTATTTTTTTATTTTTATTTTTTATTTTTTTTTAATTTATTTACTTTTTTTTACATTTTTTTAAATTACATAAAGCTTTACAAAGATTAGTACATATATCTCTTTTTCCCCCTGCCCTTCCCCCAGCCTCCCCTATCCCCCAGTGTTTTGTGTCCATTGGTTATGCTTAAATGCACACACAAAAGTCCCTTGGCTGATCTGTTACCCCCCCTCCCCCCAACGTCCCTGTCCTTGTTGCTGTAATTTGACAGTCTGTTTGATGTTGCTCTGCCTCTGTATCTATTTTTGTTCACCAGTTTATAATGGTTATTATTATCCATAGATGAGTGAGGACATGTGGTA
>PVJC01006933.1:0-53147 GCA_004026665.1 Murina feae | reverse complement strand
TTGTGTTGTCCCAAAGTTCTCTTAGGCTCTCCTCCTGCTTTTTAATTCTTTTTTCTAGGCGCTGCTCTGCTTGGGTATTTTTTTCTACCTTGTCTTCTAGCTCACTGATGCAGTCCTCTGCTTCTTCTAGTCTACTCTTGATGCTTTCTATTGAGTTCTTCATAGCAGTGATGTCGTTTTGCATTTCTTCTTGCTTCTTATTCATTTCCTCTTGGTTCTTCTTCATTTCCTCTTGGTTCTTCTTCATTTCCTCTTGGTTCTTACACATACTGTCAAATTGGTCTTCCATTCTTTTCATCCACCTTATGACCATTTCCCTGAATTCTTTCTCCGACAAGTTACTTGCCTTCATTTCATTTACTTCCCTTTCTGGTGATGCCTGTTTTTCTTTCATATGCAGGCTGTTTCTTTGTCTCCCCATGATCTATCTTCTCTGGGTATCTGGTTATATAGTTTTTTCTCTCCTGTGTTCATTTAAAGGCACAAAATACAACACAGCAAGGCACAATGCACAAGGATGTGAACCCAAATGTATTCATGATACTTATAACCTACTAACGGTTACCACCATAGAAAAGAGAGTTAGGGAGTAAAGAAGAAAGAAAAAGAAGAAAAGAAAGGAGAAAGGGAGTGCCAAAACAAATTTGGGAAAAGGAAGGCAAAGAAAAAAAAAAAAGGTAACAGCGATAAAAAAGAATGAAATAAAAGGAGGAAAGAGATTGTACTGGGAGAAAACTCAAATAGAATAGTTACTAGTAGCAGCAAATGCCATCTACAAATACCTATAGATGAATGGAGTACATCAACTAATCAATCAATTAACAATTAATATCTAACAAGGTAAACAGAATAAAAAAATAACCAAAATACAACCAAAAAACAAAAAGAAAAAGCAAGACAGTCTCACCAACAATTATAAAAACCCCAGTATAATCAACAGTTAAAGAAACAACAGCAGAACAACAGAGAGAGAGAAAAAAAATTTTTGGATAGTGAAGAAAGAAAGGAGTGAGGTATCTGTGGGCTTGGAGCAGGGGATTGGAAATTAGATATCTTAGTAGGGTGAAATTGTAACAGGGGGGTAAAAACAGGGAATAGGGAGAATCTAAAGCATGAGTTGGTTAAGAGAAAAAGGACAACAATAGGGGAATAGTGAGGAAGAGAATGTTGGCATAAAGGTAAAGTTGAGATAGAGTAAAATGATGCTATAGCAAATCTGAAAATAGAATGAAGAACACTAATCTCAAAATAATATAAAGATAAAATAAAATGACTCCTAGAAAAAGAAAAAAAAGTAGTAGTAGTAATAATATTGATTAAATATAAAGATACAATAATTAAAGAGGTAAAATCAAGTGAGGGAAAAAAAACAAAAAATTGTTTCTTAAAGGAAAAAAAAGAAAAAGAAAAAAATTAAAAAAAAATTTTTAAACAAAGAGAGAAAAATGTGCAGTAGTGAGGGTCATTCACTTCTTCTCTTCTGATTGGTGCGCCTTAGTCTTGTCAGCTATTCAGGAAAGTATGGAAGCTTCCTGCGATTCACTACTCCTCTGCGTCGCACACCAGTCCTGATTCAAAAGCCGGCAGTATTTCTGCCTTTATTTGTGTTTACAGAAGAGTCTGTTTGTGAATCAGCCTCTGGGTGGCAGTGTTTCTGGAGTGACCTCTTCGGCTACAAGTCCTCTCTAGCCAGCATTTAGGTTTTGTTTTCCCTATCACACTTAACACAAGTTTGGCGGAATGGACTGCCCCTGAACTGGTTTCCGAATCCGTCACTCCCTGCTCTGCTTCTCAAGACACACAAACAGGGTTTTCCCCTGCAGTCTCCGTGAGCGACCCCAATTGGGTGCTCCTATGTATTGGGTTTAATAATCCCAAGCCTAGATTTAATAACGAGAGGGAAAAATGAACCTCTCTAAAGAGATGCGCGGGCTCCCTTCCTCCTCCAGCTTTGTGCGTAACTCTCCCAATGTCTCTTCTCCGCGACCCAAAACCGAGGCTGTCTTTTCGTGACCCGATCAGTTATGGGGTGGTTTTTTTTTGTTCCCTTCTGCTAGCAGCCTGCGGGACCCCTTCCCACACTCAGGTCACGCTGGTGCCAACAGCCTCGGACTTTGTGGAGCGTGGGCGGGCCCCGAGGGGAGGGGCGCAGACTCTGCTGCACAGAGACTTCTGCGCGCGTTCAACTCTCCCACCTGCAATACAAACCACGCTTTTAACAAGCGAAATCTGACCTTTCCGTGAGGAGGTGCAGGGCTCGTCTGGGTCCATGTATGCTTGGTTTGAGCTCCGGTGTTCCTGGGTTCCTGGCTGGTCCCTGGGTGACCTGTTTGCAGTATCCCTGGATGTATACGTTTCTTGTAACAGTCACCCAAGATGGCCCAGTTTCCGCAGCAGATTTAGCAGCTCCGGGAGAGATTTCAGCAGCAGTGGAGGCAGCGCCCGGTTAAGGGAACCCCATTCGGGTTCTCCAACAGTCCTCTGGAGTATAGCTGTTGCACACCCACAAATTTCCACGCTTGGTACATCCACACACCCTCCGTTCCTTCTCTCTCTCTCTCTCGCTGTCTTTCAGTCTGCCTTCTCATTGGCAGCCATCTTCTCCCCTATGTAGGTTTTTTTATATTCATTTTGCTATTGAATAATATTCCACTGTAGAATATACTTTATCAATTTTCACACACATGGATAGCTTTTTTTTTTTTCCAGTTTGTGATTAAAACCACTGTTTCTCTGCCTGCCTGGGTGGCTCGGTTAGTTGGAACTTCATACTTATACACCAACAGGTGGGTTCGAGTCCTGGTCAAGGCACATACCTAGGTTATGGGTTCAGTCCCCATTCAGGGCACATACCAGAGGCAATCTCTCTCTCTTTCTCTCTCTCTCTCTCTCTCTCTCTCTCTCTCTCTCTCTCTCTCTTCTATCTATCTCTATCTCTATCTCTATCTCTATCTCTCTCTAAAAACAAAACAGTGCTGCTCTGAAATTCTTATTTCTGTCTCCCAAGGCCTATGTGCAAATTTCTCTAGGATATATATTCAGGAGCAGCATTCCTGAACCATAGGATATTTTCATCTTCAACTTTACTGGATAATGCCAAATTTTTTTCCAAAGTGGGTATACTATTCCACACTCTCATTGGCAGTTTTACTTCTTCATGTTTTATTTCAAATTAAACTTGGCTATGACTGACAAAAACAAAGAAAGGAGCATGAATAACAGTGGCTTAAACAACAAATGAAAGTTTATTTCTCTTCGTGTAGATAAAGTATGGAGGTAAGCAATGCAGTACAATGTAGTGATTCCAGGATCATTTGGGTTCAGGTCTCCTTTCTACAACATGTGGTTTTCACCTTATGATATAAGGAGGCTGCTCCATCATGTTTGAATTCAACCCCTGAGAAAAAGGAAGAGGCAAAGATCATGCTTCCTTTACCGATATTTATAAGAGCATTTTCTAGAATTAGAGAATCTGTATCTATTTTATAACCTGTTAGCCAGATCTTTATCACATAGCTACAAGAGTAACTGGAAAATGAGATCTTTATTCCAAGTGGCTATATGTCTAGCTAAAAATGGTGGGCTTTTGACAAAATAGGATAAAGAATATTGGGGGACAACAAGTGCTGTCTTCCACTTTCCATACACTTTTCTACGCTTCTCTAATTTCTGGTAGGATGAGCATCTTTTTAAGTTTATATAGACCATTTGAATTTTTAATTCTATGAAGTACCAGCTTACTTCTTGTGTTCATTTTTTCAATTCTATTTGGTTTTCCTTATTGGGTTTTTGGGATTTATTAAATATCTTAAGAATTCCATCTGTCTTTCTGTGGCTTTATATTTTAGGCATTGTTGTTTGGTGTCTTAGTCCTGTCTTATTTTTTAAACATAGAAGTTGGACATTTTTGTAATCTTTAATATAATTTCAAACTAACATAAAATTTGGAGAAATTATACAAAGAATTTCCATATATGCTCTACCCAGATTCTTCAGTTGTTTACATATTGCCCTACTTGGTTTATCATTCTCTCTCTTTGTCTCCCAGTTTCCCACCTCCTACCCTCGTTCAAGATTAGTTGGAAAATTGGCAACATATTCCCCTTGGCCACTAAGTACTTCAATGTGCATTTCCTAAGAACAAGGCATTCTCTTACATGAGCAAAGTACAAGTATCCATATCTGAACATTTACCACTATACAATGTTATTATGCTATAGCACATATTCATATTTGTCAGTTTTTCCAATCATGTCCTCATAATCATCCCCCCAACTACCCAGTCCAGGATCCAACCCATATTACAAGTGGCATTTAGTTACTGTGTCTCTATGCATATCTAATCTGGACCAGCTCTTCAGACTTTTTTTTGTCAGCTTGACCTTGAAATTTTTGAAGGCCAGTTAAATTTACAGAAAGCCCCTCAATTTGGGCTTGTATAAAGATTGATTATGACTAGATTCAGAGTAGATATTTGGGGCAGAAATAGCACAGAATTGATGGTGAATCCACCTCAATAAATCATACTGGAGGCCTGTGATTTTGGTTTGCTCTAATATTGGGGATGATGAGTTAAATCACTTATCTGCCAGGTCTCCCCACAGTATGTTACTGCTTTTCTCTTTGTGATTCATAAATAATGTACAGATAGATACTTTGAGATTGTAAAAATACACATTCTTCATCAAACTTTCACTGACTAGTTTAAGCAACCATAAATGATTATCTAACTCCACCATTTTTTTTATTGGTTGCCATTTTCATGTAAGGAAGCCATTTCCCTTCTCCCTTATGTTTGTTTATTTGTTTATATCAGTATTGTTATGTACTGCATGTTTTTCCCCCTGCCTTGAATTCATATGTTGAAACCCTGATTCCCAACAGGATGGTATTTGGAGGTGGTGCTTTGGGAAGGATCCTCATGATGTTAGTGAGCATCCTTTTAAAAAAAGAGAGTTGGACTCTCTGCTTGTGGAGATATACAAACCAGGAAGTTGATTCTCACTACACACCAAGAGCTACCAGCACCTTGATCTTGGACTTTTCAGCCTTCAAAATTGTTAGAAAAATATTTGTTGTTTCTATCCAGACTATGGTAATTTGTTACAGCGGCATGAATTGGATAGGACAAGAATGGACTAATGGATATACTAGTACTTTAGTCTATAGTAATAATCCATTATTATCATTATTTTGACATACAACTTATCCCAGATTTGCCAAATAGAGGTCCTTTAAACATGCCTGTCTTTTTGATGTGTCTCCACTATTCTTTGAGCATTTCTTCACTTGCTGGAGCAAAAATGCTCAAGATCATCTTGTAGTCACCAGTCTAAAATTACTCTTTTTTCCATGGAGCCTAATTGCTTTTAGTGGACAGTAGAATTTTGAACACACAAGTACCCTAAATGTGTTCACTGATACAGGCATGTACCAAGGCTATCTCAACTGGTAGAGATAGGAAATATGTTTTAATATTTCTAAAGTTTATATGTTACATAAACACATATATACACCTATATCTATATTCATTTTTCTATCAAAACTGTGCTTATCTTTATCAAATTCCAGTTCAACATTATAAGTTACATTCTAGTCCTCTCTCTTTTTATATTTGTAATTCCTTTCTTTAACAGTAAAAAATTTGGCTTTTGTTATCTGCAATATGTATACTCATTTGCTCTAGCCTAGAATTCACAGAAATTAGTTTCAAATTGCTACCTCATATCATTGCAAAAAGCAAGCCCACTGATTGGAATTTAATATTTTGTATTTTTAAGCTAATATTTATATACAGTGAAATGTATATAGTACTTTTTAAGGACTATACAATTTGATGATTTTTAGTTGATAATTTTAACTTATATTTATGTCCATAAATATATAGAATGAGATATATATATATATATATATATATATTCCCAAAAGTTATCATTATTATCTGTAGGAAGGTTTTCCCGATATCATTTATTACACTATTCCCTGAACTAAAGACCTAATTTTATAATTTCATATAGCAGTTGGTTTAGATATACACATATCTAACATATTCCTTTTTTGATTGCTTGTTTTTGCTTACCATTTCTTATTGCCCCACATACCTTGTTTCATTTACCTTTTTCCTGAGATATATAGCCCTGAAGAATTCTTCAGTGAGGGTCAGTTGCTCATATACTCTCAGTTTTTGTCTGAAATGTGTTTATTTTAGCCATATCCTAAAAGATAATTTCCTCAGAATGCAATTTTAGGTTGCAAATTATTTTCTCTTAGTAATTTAAATATATTCTATTTCTGGTTTTTGTTTTCCTTTGCTACAGTTGAGAACTCAGAAATCAGTGTTTTTTCTTTCATTCACCTTACTCTTAAGAATTCATCATGTTTGGTGTTTTACAGTTTCACTTCAGTGAGGTAAAACATATGTGTATATTTCTTTATATTTATCCTGCTCAGGATAATTATACACTCTGATTCTAAAGATTTATGTATTCCTTGAAATTTCTTAGTAATTATCTCCTTGAATGTTTAGGTTTTATCACACCTATAGCTATATATAAGTGATTATCCACATATAATTTCTTTCTCATATCTCCTATCTCTGTATCTTTCTGTGCTTTATTCTGGCTAATTTCTTTAGTTTTATCTTCTAGTTCACATATTCACTCTTCAATCTATATCAAATCTGATGTTGTATATGTCCATTGAATTTTATATTTTAATTATTTTTTCATAAACAATCTAGTTGAATCTTTTGTAAAATCTGTTTGGTCATCGTTTCTATTCCCTTATATCTATCTGGCCTATGTTTCCATTGCCTCCTTTATATGTTTACACATATTAATATATTTTTAATATTCTGAAGTATGTAATTCTAATATTTGAAATATAACATTTCTACATCAGATTTTTCTCTGTTATTTCTGTTGATTACTGCTGTAGTATCTTGTTTTCTCATGCATTGTGTGATTTTTCCTTTTATTTTTCATTTTATGATCATGTAGACTGGGAGTTTTTCTGAGCAAATTCTGTGAGGCCAAAGTTGAGTATGTATTTTCCTAGAATGGATTTGAATTTTCTCTTGCTAGGTACCTGGAAAGAACTGTCAACCAAGGATTACTTTAATTTCTCAACTTGGATATTTTTGAGTCCAATATAGATAGTGTAATTTCATTCCCAATACCTACATGACAGCTAACCTATGGTAATGAATTGGGTGCTCATATATCCTGGTTTGCCCAAGACAGTCATAGTTAAAATGCCCTTTGTCTTGGTGTAGTTATTAATAATTAGCTTTTTCCACTCTCAAAAGATTTCCTGTTTGGATTATAAATTATATGTTTCCCTATTAAGAATACTAAGATGACAGACTTTTTGTTTCTTCCAACCATAGCCAAGGCTGAACAAAGGATTTATTGTTTCTCCTATTGCCGGGCAGAATTTCTAGTTCATTCTTTCACCGAAGGTGTATCTCTCAGAATCTTGATTTTAAGGTGGGGTGTCCATTTCCAACTTCTCAATTAAGAAGCTCTGAGTTTCTAGGGGTTGGCAGATGCCCTCAGGGCAGCTGCCGGCTTTAGCATGTTTACCTATCTGGATTCATGCTCTGCTTAGTTCCTGGCCTCTAAGGATTTTCTTTGCTTTATTGTGAGAGCAGCTATATATTTAAAAGGATGTTTAATATTTAGAATATTTAGTTATTTGGTTGGAGCAAGTTTTTTCCCCCTAGAAAATTATCCCTGGGCTCCTCATAAGTACTGACTTAACTTATGACTTAACTTACTGAATATTGGAAGAGCTGATTTGTCTAGTGTTGAGGTAGTCCAGAAACTTCATAGAGCAGGTTTCCTTCTTGAGAGCTGGCATATGTCCCACTTTGTTAAAAATAGGAATACAACTTATTTGAAGGAAAAAATGTACCAAAAAATGATCTTTTAATGTTTTATATTTCCCAGATATGTATTGAGAGCATAAAGTTAAGGTCACTTTTGTTTTTCTAACAAAGGAAATAGGCACATGCCAGTTGGAAGATAAAGGATCTATTACAACCGTATATGCATTTTATAGATAAAGAAAATGAGTCACCAAAAGGCTAAATAATTTACCCATGGCCCACTATTAGTAAGTGATGGAGCTGATATTGGAAGCCACAGCCAGCCTGTCTCTTATACTCATGTGCATAACCATTACCTCATATGCTCCTTGGCATAATTATATGCATTCTCTGATCTCAACATCATAAAATCTATGCTTATGGGAGAAGGTGTTTGCTACACTAATTCCTATTTTAGCCTTCCTAGTATTTTGGGTGTTGATAAATATCCAGAAGCCACCCAGTAAAGTATATAAAGGATACAGAAAGATGGGGTGGGGTGGGGGGAAGAGAATATCACTTATTATAGTTTTTAAGTACTATGGGGAAACACTGACCTTTTGATCCTAATTTATAATTGCCTTCCATTTCTCCATCCCTTGTGTCATTCTGCTCTATCTTCCTGGAAGTTTGTTATTTACCTGAAAATATTTTGCTTATTCTTTTAGTATAACTCAAATATTATCTCCTTTTTATGTAATCCTCACCTGGGGTTACTTTTTCCATTTATCTTTATAGAGAGTAGAGGGGAGGGAGGAGTGGGGGAGAAAGAGAGAGAGAAACATCAAAGTGAGAGAGACATTGATTGGTTGCTCCCATACAACATGTTCTTGACCAGGAATTGAACCCACAACCCTTTGGTCCGCAGGCCAATGATCTAATCACTGAGCAACCCACCCAGGTCAATTATTATCTCCATTTTTTAAAAAAATCTCTTATGAATCCCATCCTACCCATTGGATTTCTCAGACAGAATTAGTAACTCATTCATCTGTGTTCTCAAAGCCTTTTCACATATTTCTTTGATAACACCTATCAATTGTATTATGTTTAACCATGTTAAATTATTTTAATAATCAAAGGTCATTAAAATAAACAACATTATATGGTTCAACCTAAATGTATTTTATATATGTATACCCCACTAGGTTTAGGGTTAGAGACCATGTGTCATTTACTTTTGTTTCTTTCAGTGCCTAGGCATATACTAGAAATATGATTGTTTAGTTCAGTGAATGCCCATACCCCAGGGATTTAAAAATATTAATCCCTGACATATTCATGGACATCAGAACTGATACTGTTGTTAACTGCTAAAACTATACTCATTGTATCAGCTGCATATCAGCCCAGCCTATGCCATGATACATGCAGAATAAGACTTTTGAGGTTGTAGTTAACCCCAAAATGAGATTCTAACCAATTACAGTCAATGATTGAACTTTCTCTTTTACAGTTCCACCAAATATCACTTCCAACACTAGTAACAAGGAATTAAGAACTTCTTGTTCTATCTTTGAAAATTCTTCCATTAGACACTACAGTCTGTCTTCCTTTAACTTCCATTCACAGAGTCTAATTATATGCTTCAGGGCTTTGGCACAAGTCTTATTTCTTTCTGAGGTGATAGCTTTCTAGATATTTGAATATGGTCATCATACCTGCTCCCACGTCATTTCTTCTTATGACACATTATTCTTGGCTTCTCTCTCTTTCTTTCTTTCTTTCTTTCTTTCTTTCTTTCTTTCTTTCTTTCTTTCTTTCTTTCTTCTTTTAGCTTATAATTTATTTTGTTAATCTTTATTTTTGAGATTATTTCAGAAGTCTCCCCCCCAATCCCCCCCCCAGTTCCCGTCCCACCCCAGGCCTTTGCCACGCTATTGTCTGTGTCCACAGGTAATGCATATATGCACATAAGAACTTTGTTTAATCTCTTCCCGCCCCCCCCCACCCATCCCTCTTTCCGCTGAGAATCATCATTCTGTTCCATTTCCATGCTTCTGATTCTATTTTATTCACCACTTTATTCTGTTCATTAGATTTCTTATTCATTTATTTTTATTTTTAGATTCTATTGTTGATAGGTATGTATTTGTTGCCATTTTGTTGTTCATATCTTTTATCTTTTTCTTCTCCTTCCTCTTTGTAAAGATTACCCTTCAACATTTCATATAATACTGGTTTGGTGGTTGATGAACTCCTTTAGCTTTTTCTTGTCTGTGAAGCTCTTTATCTGACCTTCAATTCTAAATGATAGCTTTGCTGGATAGAGTAATCTTTGTTGTAGGTCCTTGCTATTCATCACTTTGAATATTTCTTGCCATTCCCTTCTGGCCTGCATAGTTTCTGTTGAGAAATCAGCTGATAGTCATATGGCCATTCCTTTGTAGGTAACTACATAACTGCTTTTCTCTTGCTCCTTCAAAGATTCTCTCTTTGTCTTTAGCCCTTGGCATTTTAATCATTATGTGTCTTGGTGTGGTCCTCTTTGGATTCCTCTTGTTTGAGACTCTGTACTTCCTGGACTTGAAAGTCTGTTTCTTTTACCAAGTAGGGGAAGTTTTCTATCATTATTTCTTAAAATAGGTTTTCAATATCTTGCTCTCTCTCTCTCTTCTTCTGGCACCCCCATTATATGAATATAGGTACGCTTAAAGGTGTCCTAGAGGCTCCTTACATTATCTTCATATTTTCGGATTCTTTTTTCTTTTTGCTCTTCTGGTTGGATGTTTTTTGCTTCTCATATTTCAAATCACTGATTTGATTCTCAGAATCCTCTACTGTTGACTCTCTGTATATTATTTTTTATTTCAGTCAATGTATGCTTAATTTCTGACTGGTCCTTTTCCTTTTTTTTTTTTCATTCTCACTAAGTCCCTTGGAGGTTTCTAGAAGATTCTTGGTTTTGATCATGGTTTTGAACTCTATATCCAGTAGTTGGCTTTCTTCAATTTCTTTCATTTATGACATGTTTCTTGTCTTCACATTTTAGCTGCTTCCCTGTGTTTGTTTCTATGTATTGGGTAGAGCTGCTATGTTTCCTTGAGTTGGTAGAGTGGCCTTATATAGTAGGTGTCCTATAGGGCCCAGTGGCTCAGCCTCCCCAGTCACCTGTACTAGGAACTCTAAATGCACCCCTAGGAGGAATTGACCTTCAGGCTAATTGGCTGTGAGGACCAGCTGCAATTACATTGGGAGAGCTACTATCCAGGAGACACCCTTATGGAGGATGACTTGCTTCAGTGAGGCTTTGGTGCTCACTGAGTCAGCCCTTTGAGTGTGTTGCTTGTGGATGTATATAGTTGTAATCTGGTATGATATTGTCTGGAGCTGTTCACTGGGTGAACTGGCTTTTGAGAAGTGCAAAATCAGCTACTGCCTGGGGCCACCCAGCAGGAGCTACAGAGAGATCTGCAGATTCCTTCTCTGTATCAGAAGTGCCCAGGCAAAGCCCAGCTGTGAAGCAAAGAAGGCTGGTGCTGGTGCCAGGTCTTGGGCCTTTTACTGATAGGTTTGGGGCTCCCTGATCCAGCTGCAGCTTGTTTGAGAGATTTTAGCCTGAGCAATGACAGGCCATTCATATGCAAAAGCTGCTCCACTCAGTTTGAGTGAGGTTGCAAATTGAATGAGGCAGGGTTTTAGATAATCACCAGGCAGAGCAAACAGAAATTGCTGCCGGTCAAACCTGCAACCAGGGAGGTCCCAATATAGGAGCAATGATCTCTGCACCACCTCCATCTGGGAGAAAGCTGCCCCCAAGTTCCTGCCCTGATGCCAAACAATCCAGTTCCTCTTCCTATATGTCTGTATCCCCCAGAGCCTCACCCTGGGGCTAGAGCTCAGAGGAAGCAAGACCTTGTAAGTTCAGTTCCTGGTGTCAGCCTTTTAAGAGGAACAGATGGGTCTCCAGCAGCCCCAATCTGCACTGGTTTTTATAACCCACAGTTTTGGGAACTTCTTTTCCAAGCTTTGGGAGCCTGGGATGGTGGTCTGGTGTGAGGCTGGGACTCCTTGCTCCTCACGGGCATCCTCCGATGATCTCCCTTCCAATTGAAAAAGCAGTATATGTGGATGTCAGACCAGCTTATTTCACATTTCCACATCTACCAGTCCCTGTGTGCTTTCTTCTTTACTTCTCTTCTGTAGGACTTCCATTCAGCCAGCTTTCCAGTGGTTCTAGATGATGGTTATTCTGTATTTTATCATTTTGATGTGGTTGTGGGAAGCAGCGTGTACAAGCATTTACCTACACTGCCATCTTGGTTCCTCTCTATCCTTGGCGTCTTAAACTAGTTGTTATTTTACATAGCTCATATTCCCCGTAACTATAGTATTCGTTGATAAATTTTGTCTGTCTATGATGTTTGAACAACTTTATGTTCCAAGTGAGATATGACCAAAACAAAAGAGAGCAGGACTATCCCATCCTTCAACTCCATTTAGGACACAGTTTGATAGCATGTACAGGATAATATGATACACCAAAGCATTTCCTGTGGTATAAAACAAAAGAATGAACCAAGTCCTGGGAGCCATACTATAGGAAGGACAAGCTATATAACTTAAACTAGACCTGTGCTTCTTAACCCTGCTGTGCATCAGAACTGCCTGTGGAGCTTTTAAGAATGTGATGCCTATGCCCCATGCCAGACCTCCTGAATGTAACAGTCTAGATGTAGGAACTTTCAAAAGGGAATGGGAAACACTATAAAGTGATCAAGAATCCATACTTTGGAGCAAGATTGCCTGGATTCAAATAATTTTGTAAACTTATTCTCTGTACTTTCTCATCTCTAAAAGGTTATAAAGGGCTATTGTGAGGATTAAATTAGTTACTAAATGTAAAGAACTTGGAATAGTTTCTCCTATTTAGTGCATGCTAAGTGAATAGCATCTATTATTATGATCTAAGTGTATTTGAATCTGTGTGACTGGTTTTCATGCACTGGCTAAGAAAGCACTAGTATAGGTCATGGTCTGACATGACAGTCACCTCAGTCAGAAGGAGCAGATTACAGCAACAATTCCTAATTCCCTACTTTCTCATCAGTTTGTTGCCAAGTAACCCCGAAGAGACTTTGTTCAGTGCTTAGCTGGAATCAGGACATCACTGTTGCTGGGATAATGCCTCCCCCTTCCTTTCACTACACTCACTGCATGCTCTGGAGCAATGCTTTTCACCTTTAGAACTTATGAGTTACTTAAGAAAATTGGAACACAAATTTGCCAACATTTCATATTACCAAGCAAGAACATTCAAAATTATAATCACATCTACTATCATTATAAAAGACATTGAAACACTAAAAAAGTAGAAAGTAATGTCAGGATAAATAATAAGTCTTCCATAATTAAGTTAAACTTATGACCTCTTTCTTTGTCTATGGCTGTAGTTTATTTAATTGCATACATTTGTTAATTACAGGTAGGGGAAATTTATCATTAGTAAATATTATCACTTTTCTTGCCTGAACACTCGCTTGGCATTATGATTATAGCATATACATAGAGAGCCTTTAAATCTGATAAATACTGCCTGGATAGAAGTGGGGGGTGGGGGGACCATTCTTGATTTACATCAAAATGTTGGCATATTTATGTTTCTGTGGCTTTTATTTACTAAGTTGGATTTGTTTTGATAGTTTATTTTAGTAGAAAATTTGTGTAGCTGTATTTTAGAATGAAAACAACATATAGTTTTCTGTACACGTTTTTCTCATTTTTGCTAATGAAAATTATGCCAATTAGATACTGGGAAAGTGTCTGCCAGTAGTTAATGCTAATAGAGACACCAGAGCATTCTCCCTGCTATTAATCTGTGGATAATGGAAGGTCCATTTCTTAAGTACACACAGAAGAAAGAATAGAAAAAATACTGGCTATGACACCAAATGAATTGCTTTCCTCCCACACTACTGTGCCCTTGTAACCTAGGGCATGTAGAGCAGGCTGGCAGCCATCGCATTACAGATTTAAAAGTGCTGGAATCTCTCAGTCCTATAGCAGCTTGCCTGATGGATTGGTGAGTAATGTACTTGAAGAGTGCATTACTGAGCTCTAGACTAATGGCCACCCTTTGCCCATGGCCTTTATGGTAGATCATTCATTGTGCTGCCTCATCAGCTTCCTGCCAGTCTATATCTGGCATGAGCACTGGCTGTTCCAAAACTGATTAATCCCCCATGAATGAGTCTAACTGCAAATATCAGCGTGGATTACACAAAAGTGAAAATGTTCTGGTGCTATGGGGACAACACAACTCTTCTTTGAATTTAAGATCCTCATTTTAGGAGATGAAATTACCTCAGCAATCACTATATTGCTATGCATGGCAAGTCTTATTTACTGATAATTTCCAGGTTTTAAGTTCTACAAGAATTAAAAGACTTGGGATGTCTACAATGTAAACTTGTTAACATATCAGTTACCTAAGGAGACATCACATCACAGCATAACTGTATATTGCATTTTTATTTAGCTTTTCTCTTTCTTAGATATTTTGCTGATTACCAAATTTTAAAAGGTGAAAGGTCCATACTTTCCACCTATAAAGTAATGTAGACTTTCTTTTGAAAGGCTTGCAACATAATATTTACTGTAAAGAGTAATAAACAGAATTTTATTGTAGAATTTTATTCAGCAGAAATGTATGGCATAACATTTGATTTAGTACAGACAATTATCTTGAATATTTAACAGACAAAAAATCTTATAATTTATATATTCTCAAAGTAGAGATCTGTACAAATTATAGATTTGTTATGTTGTTATTAATTATAATTTGCACATTATAGGAATCGTAACACATTAACTATCTTAGGTATTTTTAGTGCTTAATAAGCATAAGGATATCATATTTCTTTACATTTAATTTCCTGAAGCTGAGTGTGAAATAAGACAAAAGAAACAAAAGTAAATAATAAAGGACCACATGTAATTTAGGACCAAGTACAGACTCTAATTCTAGGAGGATTTGGAGAAGAGAGAAGTCAGTGATGACTGGAGCAATAAGAAGCATCATGGAAGAAATAGAGGTTAAGTGGACATTTAAAGACTTAAAATTAGGGTAGGCAATGAGCATTCCAGGTCAGCAAAATAGCATAAGCAAAGGCACAGAATTATTAAAGAACAATGCCTATTAATGGACTAGAAAGAAAAAAAGCCTAATCAGAGTAGAGGATATGGGCTTGGAAGTACAGTTTACCCTTAAACAACATGGGGGTTGGAGGTACCCACTAACCTTGCTGTCAAAAATGTATATATGGCCCCCGCTGGTTTGGCTCAGTGGATAGAGCATCGGCCTGCAGACTAAAAGGTCCTGGGTTCAATTCCGGTCAAGGGCACATGGCCAGGTTTCGGACTCGATGCCCTGTGGGGCGGGGAGGTGGGAGGGCATGCTTCTCATCATTGATCTTTCTGTCTCTCTCTCTCAATAAAAACGTAATTTTTAAAAATGCACATGTGACCTAAGTTGGCCCTTTGCATATATGGACTCTGAATTATGAATCAAAAATACAGTAGTAGAGCCCTGACCAGTTTGGCTCAGTGAATAGAGCGTCGGCCTGCAGACTGAGGGGTCCCAGGTTCAATTCCGGTCAGGGGCATGTACCTTGATTGTGGGCACATCCCCAGTAGGAGGTGTACAGGAGACAGCTGATTGATGTTTCTCTCCCATTGATGTTTCTAACTCTTTATCCCTCTCCCTTTCTCTCTGTAAAAGTCAATAAAAAATATATATATTTTTTAAATAGAGTAGTAGAAAATAAAGTACAGACTGAGAGGATTTCTGATTCTGGCAGTGTGATAGAGTAGATCACCTAAAATCATTCCTGCTATAAACATCTGGAAATGCTAAATAAAATAGAATACATTTCCTTTGGAATACATAGATTATTTTCCAGGAAAAAAAATGATAAAATTTATGGGTTCAGAAATGAGCTAGAAACTTATAACCAGAGAGGTAAATGTGAATTGACGCTGTGACTGCCCTGAAAGCAAACTTTATTTCTGATCTTAGGGGCAAGCAAACTTTCCTGAACATTTCTTACAGTGTTAGTTTGCTATGGACAAATTATCTCAGCTTTTGTGTATCTGAAAACATCTTTATTTTGCCTTTATTTTGAAGGTTAGATTCTAGATTGATAATTTTTTCCTGCACTTAAAATGTCATTCCATTTTTCTCCTGGTTTTTACTGTTTTTTATGAAAAGTCAACCATAATTCTTATCATTGTTTCCCTTCTGGGATTTCAATTACATATGTATTAGACTGTTAGATATTGTTGCATGAATCAATGATACTCTTCTTCTTTTTTTTTTTTTTTGTTTGTTTCTTTTCCCAATATTTTTTCATTTGCCTCAGTTTGGATTATTTCTTTTGATTTGTCTTCATATTTCTCATCCTTTCTTTTGCATTTGTTTCTTCTTTGGAGTTTCAATTTCTCTATTGAAATTACCTTTCTGTTCATGAATTTTGCTCATATTGTCTAATTTTTTAACATATTTGTATTAATTTTAAAGTCCTGGTCTGCTAATTACACTATCTGAAGTATCTGTGGATCTGCTTATTGATGTTTTTTCTCTTGATCATGCATCATGTTTTCTTAATTCTTTACATGTATCATGATATTTTTTTTACATGCCAGACATTGTGAATAGAAGGATAGAAACTGAAGTATATTTTATTTTGTTTCATTTGGCTTTTTCCTTCAAAGCATGAACTCTTTTTATTTATGCCATGTAAGGTGAAGGAAGAGGTGACAATTCAAACTTCATGCAAACTCAAATTAATCTATGACTGAATTACAGCTTTAATCAAGATTAATTTCATCTTGGATAACTCAATGCTCAATCTCCCAGGCTACCTCTACTGAGAAATTAATTTCTTTTATCTTATTGGTATTGAACTTAAAAGGGTTTGACCTACAGTTTTAGCTAATTCCATTCATCTTTGCATTTAGCTGCACTAGGTCCTAGGTTCTAGATACCTCAAAAATGTAGAATATTTAAATTCTTTATTCTTTTAAGATCTAATTCTTTATTTATTCTTTTAGACTAGTTTTTAAAACACTAATCTCTAAACTTCTCAAGAACCCTCAGAGGTTCCTATGACAACAAACTTTGGGGTAAAGGGAGAATTATTATGTCAACTAAGTTAGTGGTGTGTATGGGCTTCTCCAGACTTCAGTCTACCCCAACAGCCTTCACTACTGTTAGTAACTGGATTGATTTTATTGACCCCACAAAATTTCTCCATTTTTTCCATAGATTTTTGGGGGGGTTTTTTTTGTGGGTTTTTTTTTTGCTGCTTATCTTTGAAGGGTTTCTTTTTATTTGATGATTACCTTTGAAAAGAGCTTGTGAAAAATACCTTCCATTCACCCTCTTTAAAAATTTACATTAGTATGATTTTTCTTTTATTTGTCTTATTGCTTAAAAATTTTTTATTGATTAAGTTATTATCTATGTGTCCTTATCCCTATATTATATACCCCATCCCCCTATTTTTCTTATTAACATGGGGCAAAGCATAGGGAGAATTATGATTTAGGAAAATCCTGAAGCAGTTATATGGCCCCTGGATTAAGTGAGCACAGACTGTGAAACCTATTATTAGGTAATTGTTATAATCTGGACTGAAGACATTAACCTGAACCAAATTTATTATGGAGGAATGTAGAAGAGTGAACCAGTCTGAGAAATCTGAGTCTATATGACAATGTGGAAATGCTCTAGAACTGAATTATTAATAGGAAATAAGATTTCAAGATTGTCTAGTACCAGTTTATAAATCTAACAAAGGAGTTTTTTTAATACAGTAGGTCCTGAGGGTTCTTGAGAAGTTTAGAGATTAGTATTTTAAAAATTAGTCTAAAAGTGACAAGGAGAACAGAAAAGAAAGGAAAATAAAGTTAAGAAAGAGAAAGTCAGATGAGAAGGACGTTGGCATAATATGCAGGATTTATTAAAGCTCTAAACAATAAGAATGGAAATGAGAAAATAATAATGGTAAGCAATAATTTTGATAAGTTTATTTCCTATTTTGTGAAGGAGCACATCATTATCACTCAAAAAATTAATTTGAATCTGTGTCAAGTTTCATCATACTCAAAGTTATTGTGCACTTCTAGCATTTGGTACCATTTTACTAAGTGATTACTCAATGTGTAATAGGAGGATAAAAGGAAAATAAACCAACTTAAATGATTAAAAGCTTCATAGCACCTGGATACGATTAGAATCTTAACTAATAAATGAAACTTCATAAATTCTAAAAAGTGTTCCCTATTAAGAATACTTAAAATGAGAACAGAATTATGGTTTCAATAATACAAAAAATAGTGTAATTAAATACACAATTATAGAAGGAAAGGGACACTAATCCTGATTTTCAACTTATCAGGTCATAAGAATATTTTTCTAGATATAGTCAAACTTTCTGTAAATAAAAGCTTCTTCCTGTCTGAATATGAATCCTGGACTATCATGAAATAGAAAATAGTGAGATTTCCATCTTCCTTCTACAGCAGAGGTTTGGCAATTTTTCCATCAAGAGCCAGATAATAAACATTGTAGGCTTTATGAACCGTATAGTCTCTATCACAACTACTCAACTCTGTTTTTGTAGCATGACTGTAGCTGTGGACAATGTAAAAGATTGAACATGGCTGTATTCCAGATAATCTTTATTTACAAAAACAAGCAGTGGGCCAGATTTGGCTTGTGGATCGTAGTTTGCCAGCCCCTGCTCCATAGTCTACCTGTACAAGACCATCATGGAGACTACTCTCCAGTGTGGTCCGAAGCAGTGCTCTCCAAGAGGAATGTAATGTGTACCACGGAGGAATGCTAAATTTTCTCATAGCTACACTTAAAAAACAAACAGGCAAAGTTAAGTTTACAATGTTTTATTTAACCCAATGTAGCCAGAATGTTATCCTTTCAACATGTTATTAATATTAGATATTTATTATAAAGACATTTTACATTCATTTTTTCACACTAAGTCTTCAAGACTCGGGGTGTATCTTATACTTACAATACTTCTCTTCAGAGCAGCCACATTTCAAGTGTGGCTACCTGCTACTTCATTAGAGGGTGCTTCATATCTGAGACTTAACTGCTTCTCTTCCATCCTAGAAATTGCCCGACTGGTAAGACCTTTTCGCACCCAGGAAGGTGTTCCAAGTACCTTCTTCCTTCCCTGGCCTCAACTTCATCAGCCTTACCACTAAAGAATACCTCAACTAATACTGGTTCTCAAACTTTAATATACATAAGACTCACCCTTGAATCTTGTTAAGTTACAGGTTCTGATTCAGTAGGCATGGGACAAAGCCTGAGATTTTACATTTCTGACAAGCTCCTAGGTCATGCCAGTGCTTCTGGACCAGAGACATACTCTAATGGTAGAAAAGACCACTCCCAAGAGGATAGCCAAAACTGGAACCAATGGCCTACCTTGCCCTAGGAAGCTAACGGATCTAATCTTACCATGGCTAACATTCCTGTTCAGGTCACCATCTGAAATGAAAACTGCTCAGCCAACACTGTCCAACAGGAATATAATGCAAGTTATAAATGTAATTTAAAATTCTCTGGTAGCCACTTTTAAGGTTTTTAAAATTGACATTAATTTTAATAACATTTCTTTAACCCAGTATGTCCAAAATACTACTTCAGCATTGAATCAATGTAAAATTTTAGTGATATTTGTTTCTTTTTTTTTTCTTAGTCTTCAAAATCCAGTGTGTGTGTTATATTTATAGCACATCTTAATTCTGACCAGGCACATTTCAAGAGCTCAACAGGCACACATGGCTAGTGGCTACTATATTGGACAGTGCAGCACTAAAGTCATCATCACAACCCATACACTTCACCCTATGTGGCTCCATAAAACCCAAACCTGACCCAGTTTCTCATCCCTTTCTGTTCCTACCAACCCCTCCTATTATATTTTCTGGAACTCATAGTTTGTCATCAGAAAAAAATTCCTATTTTATTACTCATCTTAAAAATACTCATCTCAACTTCTTGCTCCCTTTCCCTTAAGACTGCTTCTCCTCTTGCCCTGTCATGAGGTAGCTGCTTTTTTCCACATATCCTCAGGTCTTCAGAAGGGATAGATGTCCTTATTTTTCCTCATTGCTCTATTCAGTTCCTTCCTCTTTCTCTTTCTCAAAAACCCATTATTTGGAATCAGTTATCAATAGACTATGTTACCTGCTGTCTTTCCCTTTTTATGGTCATTTGCTCAATTTCCTGGGTAAGTAATTTGTATTGTCAGCACCTGGCTCACTGTATTCCTCTCCACCATCATGCCTCTCAACCTTCAGCATCTGCATAATTCTTTGACTTCCTCACTTCCACTAATCTTTTTCTCTGTACTTTCTCAGATACCCGCAATACCGTCTAAAATCTAGAATTAAGAGTCCCACTTTAAAAAAACGTTTTCCACTCACTCAAACTTAAGTATCCATATGCCAACAATTCCTCAACCCACTGTCAATTGATTTTGCCTCATATTCATCTTCTTCATACTACCAATTCTCACATCATCAATATTATATTCTATGACCCATTACTGTAATCATTCTGCTCTATACCCACTTGCCCCTCTTTCTCTTATAATGCCTGCTGGTAAACCCACTGTTAGTAAATCCAACAAAACCAACTTTCAACCCTTGCCTTACCAACTAAATGTGGGAGGGGAAAACACAGTCATATTGACTGTTCTCATTTAAAAATGTTTACAACAAATCTCAAATCACCCTTCATATTACTCAGTCACTCTGAGAAATTAGAAACCACCAGAAAAGAACTGGTTCCTCCCACAACCAAATCTACCAACTATAATCTCTAACTTCTCTTCTATTACAATGAATAGCATGTCCCTGCTTCTATCTCAAGCCAATGCCTTGACTTAGGAATAGGATCTCATTCCTTCTTTATTCAGTGCCATGGTTCCTACAATTATACATTCTCTCTTACATATCATCCTTTTCCTTTTCTATTGGGATCGTTCTTGATGGTGAACAAATATGCTGTGGTTGCTCTCAACTTAAAGCCTTCCTTCATCCCAATATAACTCTCCAACTACCACTTCATTTCTTTGCTTTCCTTTCTGAGAAAAGTCATAAGTAGAGTTGTCTATACTAGCTGACTCAGTTTTGTTTTGTTTTTTACCACAACCCCCCATTTTGTCTGTTACTCACTTTAACTAAATTTTTCTTCTTATCACTCTATTGAAATCCTTGTCAGAGTGACCAGTGACCTCCATCTTGCCAAATCATCTAACCAATTCTCAGTTCTCATTTGACTCAAACTTTTAGTGGCATTTTATACAGTTGATTACTCCCTCCCTTTTTAATGGCATTTTAGGTGGTGGTGGTGGTGGCAATGGTGGTGGTTTCTAGATATCCCCCTGTCACCTTGGCTACTCCTTTTTAGGCTCATTTGATGCCTCCTTTTTCTCTTCCAGATCTGTCTCTTAGAATGCCCCAAGGACATCTTTGGGCCCTTTCTCCGTCTAAACTCACTCCTATGGTGATCTCAATAGTGACATGGCTTGAAATCATATCTGTAAGTTTGTGATTACAAAATGTGTATCTTAATTCTAGACCTGTTCTATGAGCCCTAGCCTATCTAGTCTTTAATATCTCATGGTCATCTCAAATGTAACCTGGCCAAAATGAAGCTTTTTATTTCATCTTCAATCTGTTCTCCCTGCCATCTTCTGCCTCTCAAAGATACAGCCATTCACACCTTCATCCAATTTGTCAACACGTCCCATAGCTCTGTTCTTCAAAACATATCCTGAATCCCTCCACCTCTCACCACCTTTACTGCGACTACCTTAAGTGCAAGACACCATAATAATTTCTTGTTTAGACATCTCTGATAATTTTCTATCTGGTGTCCTTGCTTTCATTCTGCTACCCTGTCTTCATCCCTGAGTCTGTTATTAATAAAACAGCAGGAGTCATCTTAAAACATAAATATGTGACCTTTGATTGCTTCCACCATGGTTAGGATAAAATTTAAACCCTTTACCACGGAGTCTACTTCTCCTGGCCACTGCTTATTTCTCCCACACCAGCCACACCAGCTATAGTTAAATTTTTTAAAATATGTCAAGCTCCTTCTGGTCTCAAGGCCTTTACATTCTGTCTTGAAGACTCATCCCCATGACCTTCAGAGGGCTTGCTCCTTTCATCATTGAAGTCCTAGCTTGAATGTCAATTCCTAAGTAATAGATCACCCTTTCACATAGTTCTTAACACTCTATTCTTTTTAAAATATATATATTTTTATTTATTTCAGAGAAGAAAGGAGAGGGTAAGAGAGAGAGATAGAAACATTAATGATGAGAGAGAATCATTGATCGGCTGACTCCTGCACACTCCCCACTGGGGATGGAGACCACAACCCGGGCATGTGCCCTAGGCCAGAATCAAACCAGGGACCCTTCAGTCCGCAGGCTGACTCTCTATCCACTGAGCCAAACTGGCTAGGGCAACACTGTCTATTCTTTTACATGGCTTCCTTTTTCTTCAGAGCACCACTTATAGCTACCTGAAGTTATATTTTTGTCTGTTTATTTTCTACTTTTTCACTCTCACTGGAAACTAAGTTGTCCTACTCACCATTGTATGTCCTGTATCTAGACCATTACCTGGTGCACAGTGAATACTGTGTAAATGAGTGTGAAAGATTTCAGGAGGCAAAATAGGTATCTGACCTATTCAGAATTATTTGCTTGGGTTATCTCCTAATGCTGACCTGGGCCATATTAAACCAAAGATCTTTCTAAGAATAAACGGTACTAGTACAAATTTCTGTCATCTTGTTCCAATGCTTATTAGTAATTGGGATGTAGAAATTCTCAACGATGCCTGCTAACTAGCTAATTTGCCTGTTTCTATTAGTAGTTACTAGTTATTAGTTTCTCCTGCCCAGTCTTCATCTAACTTGCTTTACAGGAATTTGCTTTTAAACCAGGAATTTCCTTTGTTTGCTTTGCCATCTCCTTGCTTGGCTTTTCTTTCTTTAACAAGCACAACAGCATGCTGCTGCATCTTCAAAGAGTAAATTAATTCCGTCCGCAAAAGGGTCAAGTGCTAGAAAGTGCATAGCCATGCAGTTTGCATGGCAGGATACAGAAGATATGATGCTAATAAGATTCTAAGATGAGAACAGCAGACTGTCTCTAGAGATTCAGATGAAGGGGTCTGTAAATTTTAAAAGAAATGGTCTCCGAAAACTAATGATGTCTGCTTTCCAATTCATTAATAATGTGGAGTGGGGAGATGGGAGTGAGATCCAGGCCATGCTTTGAAATATCAAAATGTAACGAGGAAGAAAACAGTAAGAGTGATCTCAATGGGGTCATAAAGCTGGGAGAAGGAGGCAGAATATAAGAGGATGTGGTGGTGCTATATGGAGGGAAGGGAATCAATCCACCCCAAGTGTGTATATTTATGCGTAGATAGTACTTTTATCTATACATGAGTAGATAAAAAGTTAATTCTGTTAGGAAAAAAATACTGCAACATTGATAAGGCTTTTGCAATTTTCATATATTTAAGGTGATGCAGAGAATATTTCAAGTATTGTAAAAACACGTCTAAGCTGTCTGCCTTTCCATATTTACAAACCCTGCCCTTCACCTCTTTGCATTGCATACAAGGAACTGAGTAACAAGAACCTCAACCTTGTTTGTAGTTAATAGTGGGGGTGAAAAAACCCTCAGGCAAAGCCTAATGAACCAAGAGCAATTCTGAGCTCTCCTCTGTAATATCTGCCAAGGCAGTGTCTTTCCAGGGGCTGCCTGGACATATCGTGTGACCTTGCTGCTTTACATCATTAAAATTTCCCATTACTGGAATGGTGTTTGCATGGAGGAGCCATTGTGCAGATATTATGGCTGAGTTTCTCCCTGCTGCACTTGGAGTTTGTGCTAATAGAAAATGCCTCTCTGCTTGAACAGTTCCCTCAAGCTAGGAGGTATGCAGCAGCGGGAGAGTTTAGATTTGGCTTTTATTTTGACAAAGCTATTACATTTTGCAGATTGAGGTTATGGTCTTTTCTTCTATCTCTGTATTTTATCTGCATGATATTTTCTGATCTCCCTTTTAAACCCCCATTAGTTACGACTGAGGCTCTGGGGCGGCAGCCTGCCTTGGAGCAGTGATATCGTCAGCTTTTCCTACAAGCCCCTAAAATAGACTGACTGATTCAGTAGTATTCAGTCTTGTGGAACTTTGCAATGGTGCTAGCCTCAGAAAGGAGACACTTGTGTGTGTCCTGCGCCTTCCAAGGGAAGAACAATCTTAAAAGCAAAAGTACAGCCTCGTTTGCCAGGGTCATAAGGTCTGATGATCTCCTGAGCTTGCTTCTTTAGCAGGTGGCCCGCTGCACTAGGAAGTCGTAGAGGTGGACAGCATTGATGGCATTTCCAAACCCCAGGCCCACCCTCAGCCTGCTTTACTACCCTTCTAAGAAGGTGCTATTCTAGTTACACTCTTCTTTTGTTTTGTCCACGATCACAGTTGCACATTTATGCACCTCTACTATGATTTTAGCAAAAAGTTATACAATAATGAATGCTTTTGCCTAGAAAGGTGGAAATATTTCAAAATACTGGTTATACAGCGATAAACTGTTTAGAACCAACTGAAAGGGAGAGATTCTTTGGCCAGCCTCAAGGTGTCTAAGTAAAACCCTAGCCAGCTGAGAGATTTCAAACCCAAAGCCAGTGCTTTCATTTCTAAAGCAAGGTAGTGTGACCATTTCTCCGTGGCTTTTCTATTTTAAGCAAGCACAGTGAATTCTTCCTGACAGACTCTTCTGATGCTGAGATTACAGCACAGCCTTGTGCCTCAAGCACTTCACTTTGTCCACCTTCTCTTGAATGTGTGGGGACATGGGTCTAGAGTGGAGAGTGTCACGGAGCAGAGGTTGTAGAGGTGAGGAATTTATTTCCCCAGGAAACCTCATTAGCGATGCAGAGCCTGCTTTTCCATTGAGGATTTTGCTCCTCAGCTTTGTTTTCTACTGAGTAACCCAGCCTGAGAGCTGTCTGGTGACTCACAAAAGGTCACACTGAGAGTCGGGGCCCTGACCAGCGCATGCTGCCTACCTGTGATTGATGTGTATTAAAGCTGTCTTGAGCCACTCATAAACACAGCAAGAATCCTGTTCTCTTTTCATCAGCGCTCTTGACCAAGACTTGATTTACTGTTTTGAAATCAGCTGTTCCTTCAGTCCTCTACAATAGCTTCTTTAATAGCTTGTCATAACCGTTGATGATAATTTGGAAAAGCTCACATATTCAATATATTTTTTAAATTGACTTTGCACTATTCTAGGTATCAAGGCTTTATAAACAGTCTAATTGTTCCCTCAGTTTGCTGACCTAAAGAAAAGTGTTGGTGAATCAGACCCTCCTTTCCTGTCTATGAGGGTATTGAGATGTGTATTCAATATCATAACAAGTCACTTCTGAAAATTGTTTCCATGTCCCTGAGGCTACTTATTTGAAAAGGTGAAATAGCAGAAGTACCTGCTAGAGAAGACCGACCAGGTCTGCTATTTCGTGATGAGATTGCTTTAAAGTTTGTATTGTGAAGGGATTGGAATTGGATCCAAGTGTTATAAGTGACACTTCTTGTTCTGGTAAAGAATAATCATCATCATCTATACCCACTGAGTGTGTTTGTCAGTTTGATAATATGGCTATATGATAATTAAGTTTAAGAGCTAAACACAGCAACAATTAAAAATAAATCTCTATTTCCGATCAATTTAATTATTACCTTTTGATGGTATGGGCAAGTCGAACTATTCCTTGACTTCCCAATAGGCACTTCCATATTTATATTTAGGAACTAGAGGCCCAATACATGAAATTCCTGCAAGGGGCTCAGCCCTTGCAGCCTGGCTGCCTCGTGGCCCCGCCCACTGGTCGTTCTGAAAGGTGGTTCCCCCATCAAGTCTAATTAGCATATTAACTCTTTATTATATACAGTAGAGGCCCAGTGCACAAAATTCATGCACTGGGGGAGGTGTCCCTCAGCCCAGCCTGCACCCTCTCCAATCTGGGACCCCTCGGGGGATGTCCGACTGAGATCGGGCCTAAATAGCAGTTGGACATCCCTCTCACAATCCAGGTCTGCTAGCTCCTAACTGCTCACCTGCCTGCCTGCCTGATTGCCCCTAACCGCTTCTACCTGACAACCTGATCACCCCTTAACTGCTCCCCTGCCAGCCTAATTAACACCTAACTGCTCCCCTGCCAGCCTAATCACCCCCAACTGCCCTCCCTTGACAGCCTGGTCACCCCCAACTGCCCTCCCCTGCCGGCCTTATCTCACTCCCAACTGCTCTCCCCTGCCAGTCTGGTTTCCCCCAACTGCCTTCCCCTGACAGCCTAATGTCACCCCCAATGGCCCTCCCCTGCTGGCCTAATCTCACCCCCAACGGCCCTCTCCTGCCAGCCTGATCTTGCCCCCAACTGCCCTCCTCTGCTGGCCTATTCTCACCCCCAACTGCCTTTCCCTGCCAGCCTGATCTCCCCTAACTGCCCTCACTTGCCAGCCTGATCTCACCCCCAACTGCCCTCCTCTGCCAGCCAATTTAGTTTTGATTGGTTAGTTTCTATGTCAGTCAGCTTCAAAACTTCGCCTCCTAGGCACCCATTGGCTCCTCACAGTTGACTCAGATTTGGTTCTCATTGGTCAGTCTCTATGCCAGTCAGAGTCTCTGGGCCAATCACAGGGCATGATCGGAAAGGTGAGGCTGATCAGCAGCCCTGGTGGGGGCCTGGAGAGAAATGGTTGTTCCGCTGCTGACTAGGCCTGAAGCTAAAGAGAGAGGCAAGTGCTGATCAATAGCTGCCACAGAGGCTATGGATCAGACCATGCTTCTCTTGTCTGGTCTCTCTCTGAGCCTGATTCTCAGCCCTCTCAGCAGTCAGTGCTGGGTCACGGTGCCTACAGCCATAGCAATCAGTGCTAGATCACCATGGCAACCCAGCTCTGACTGCAGGACTGACTTCCAGTTGGTTGAGCCTCCTGGTGGTTGGGGATGTGGCAGATCCAGGGTTTTTATGTATTAGGATGCCTGCTGGGGTGATCTTCAGAATTCCTAACTACTCACTTGATAGAACCAGTGACCATTCAGAATGGATTCACCAGTCACACAATGAATACTGGTGCCTCTGTACTGCAACATCAGCTCTGCTCTTTACTCCTCCCCATTTGTATGAATTCTACCTATCCTTCAAGGTGTGGTTTAAGTTACTTTTATAGGAAGCATTTCTTATTCTGTCCAATTCTATTTCTACATTCTGAATTTCTATACTACTTATATCCCATGCCTTGCAATTATCCCTATAACATGTGTTATCTTCTATTGTTATTCTTTTTTTTATATTCCCCACTGCACAGTATTGGGCACATATAAACATTGCAAAAAGTATTTTTGAACATAGAATATCCTGGTAAAAATACTCAGAGATGATGTTTGAAAGTGCTATATTTGGTGTAGTGTTAATTTGAATTTTCTTTGTGGACTTAAACTTGGTATCCAAGTTGCCCATTTTCTGTTAGAGGAGCCACATGGGGGGAAAAACACATTTCAACAAAGAACATCGCATCAAGACACTGTCACAGGAGCCTTTTTCACTGTAGGATTTCGTTTATTTTTCTCACATATTTTGCTCATTTTCCAGATGATGAGACACTTTCTTCCATTATTTTTAACTTGGAGAATTATGGATGAGATCTGCTATATCGATTAAAGAATTCAGTTTTTGCCAGAACCTCTGTAGAATTGTGTATGATTCTGTGTACATTTAGTCACAATTTCAGATTTAAGTGGCATAGATTATTTCTCTTCAGAACAGAAAAAAATTACAAACTCAGATAAATTTATAGAAAGTTCCCAAATATTTGGCTTTTTATTGAAATTTTAATTTGGTGATTTGGAACTGGGAACATATATTTTTTCCTCACAGAAATGATATCAAGAGTGTCGAGGTTTCAAGCTCACCCTACCATGTCTCATTATTATAGCGTCCAGCAAAGAAGGGGACCTGGGCTCTGCTGAGAGGGTTTTAAGACAGAAAGGTGGAGGTGGATTCTCTGAGAAAGGCTATGGGGGCAGCATCTCTAGGGCATTGGGTGTCATTCCACGTGATAGCTGATATATTTATTTTATAAAGCTAGAGTAGGATGTAAGTGACCTTATAAAACAAGTATGACTAAATGGGAAATTACCAGTTGCTTCCTGAATGCAACTATGATAAACCATGTACTACAGTAAAATGAACATCAGAAGAGAATGAGGAGAGCCAGGTCTAGTCCTGGATCTACTATAAACTCTGGTTAACCTTGAGCATGTCACTGCACCTCTCTGAGCCCGTTTGCTCATCTACCAAAGAAGGGCTTCACTTTCCAAGGCTTCTTTCAGCTAAAGCAAACTATGACAATTACCTTTCCTACAATGCCATCTCTATCCAAATTTCTGTTCTCTCCTCCTCATGCTGCCTCTGTATCTTGTAGTTATTTCATTCTGCTGAATTTAGCCACTCCTTTTACTCAACCCACTTACTCCCACCGTAACTTCCCCATAACAATAATAAAACAGAGAGGAGGAAAATACTTAAGCACTTATTGGTTATCATAGACCTATTTTGATATAAATATGTCCATGCTTATTCTCTCTTTATCTGAAAGCTCCTTGAGAACAAAGACTATGCCTTTTTTGTTTATTTCTATAATAAATTTTAAGCACCTGATAGATTTGGAAAATATTTAATGAAGATAATGATGCTGCCATATTAAATTAAAAAGTTATATCTCCCCCAATTAATTTTTTAAAGTACATTTTCAGCCCAGCCAGCATGGTTCAGTAGTTGGGCTAGCAGGTTGCAGTTTGATTCCTGGCCAGGGCACATGTCCAGCTTGTGAGCTTGATCCCCAAAGTGGGGCATGATTCTCTCTCATCATTGATATTTCTGTCTCTCCCTCTCCCTTCCTCTCTGGAATCAATAAAAAAAATATTTTTAAAAAATCCATACAACTGGTATTATGGGTAAGTTATATTAAAACCTGAAGAGATAATTCTTAGGTTAAATAAATTTTCCAGAATACAAAAAGAGTGGAAAACTAATTCTATATAGCCAACATAATCTTGATTATAAAGCCATATAAATAACTATAGGCCCGATGCACGAAACTCATGCAAGGGCCCTCGCCAAGGCAGCAGCCACCTCTGTCTTGGACCCCTCCCACTGTCTAACGCAGCTTTTTCTGGAAGGAAGAACTAATTATCATATTACACTTTTATTATTATAGATAATAAATAACAACAGAATAAACCAATTTAATCTATGAACATATATTAAAATCCTAAATAACTGCATTGTTTTGAAATAAAATAATGTATTTCTAACAGGTAAGATTCAAGTTATTGATTGATTAAAATTTATGTCTGGAATGCAAGGATAGTTTAACATTAGGAAACCTATTGATTTAATATATTACAATATCAGATTAAAGTAGAAAACCCATGTAATCTCTTAAAGGATGCCCAAAAAAGCAATTAACACCTATTCCTAATTAAAAGCAATGTTAAAAATCCTTTTGCAAGCCAAGAAAAAAAAAGAAAATAAACATCTTAACCCAATAAAGGCATATATCAGAAAACTGTAATACACATTGAAATTAAAGGTGTTTGGCAAAGATGGCTAGCTGTATTCTGCTACCAGTTTGCCTTTTCTTCCTTAGAAATACAAACCCTGGTTTTTAGCCAGATTCATGGTTGCTGGGAATAAAAGCTACACTTCTCAGTTTCCCTGACCACTAGCTATAGCCATGTGACTAGATTGACTAAATCTGACCAAGTTATGTTAAATTAAGGTCATACTATTTTATGTGCTTTTCTATGTTCATAAAATATTGCATAATTTAAAAGTCTTTAGTTGTCTAATATAAAGACCTGAAATAAAAGAAAGTCAAAATAAAACAACAGCACTGAATTTTGACAGAAGAAGTCTCAAACACTTTTCTTTGTTCTTCTCAGATTCCAGAGTGATTGAAAATATATGAGCCTCAGGGCTTGGCCTAATTGCCTTCTCCCCAAGTAAATAAGTGTCCCAAAACAAAGGCTCTAGGTAGTCTCTTTGATCTGTGATGTCCCAGAGATGGTTCTGATGAGGGAATCAATTCAGATGCTCTATTACTGCCAATAGATTATTAAATGACCACAATCAGAGTAAACTACCCTTGTGCCTTTATTTACAACAGGGTTTTATCTGGCTTTGTTTCATTGTTTGCTGGGCTCATCTAATAAAGTTAAATCAAGATAGAAGAAAATAAAAACCTGTTCAAAATAGCAACACAAAGCAGAAAACTAAGAATAATCCTAACAAGAAATATTCAAGACCTACATGGAAAAAACTTGTAAACATTTCCTGAAAATTTAAACAAATGGAAAGATACTCTATCTGTTCTCTAGATAAGAACACTCAATATTTTACTTATATTGATTCTCTCCCAATTAATCTACATTTTAGTGAAATCTCAGTAAAATGAGCCTTGATAAGCCAATTCTGAGACTCATCTGAAATAGAATTTTCAGGAATATTTCTTAAAGTTGATGAAAAAATGTGATGCATGCCAGATATCTAAATATATTATAAAGCTTAAATAATTGAAACAGGGTGGTATTGACAGCAAAATAAAGTAATAGAACAGAACAGAGAGTCTGGAAACAGATTAATATATATCAGATTTTAATATAATAAATTTTGTATTTTAAATCAGAAATGTGAGTAAAAATAATATATTTGCTTAGCTTAGATAGAGGATCATACCTTAGCAGTAACACCTAATCTAATAAAAGAGTAATATGCTAATTGACCCTCACTCCGTTACACCCATGAGCCATGCCCACCAACCAATCAGGAGCAAATATGCAAATTAACTCAACTAAGATGGCGGCGGCCACAGAGCTGGAGTTGTCCCAGGCAATGGAGGAAGCCAGAGCCCTGTGGGCCCTGAGCTCTACTCAAGGCTACAAAGTTTCAATTATAGAAGATAAACCCCAGATACCTGCTTCCAGCCAGGCATCCCAATAGGGACCTGAACCCTGAAGGGGCTGTGGGCAGCCTGAAACAGCCCCCTGCCCCTCTCTCAGGCTGGCCAGGCATGCCAGCAGGTGGACATCCCCTGAGGAGTCCCAGACTGAGAGAGGGCACAGGCAGGGATGAGGCACCCCCCCCCCCGAGTGCACAAATTTTTGTGCACCGGGCCTCTAGTTCATAAATATAAATCCCAAATGGATTAAAGTGCTAAACATAATGAACAGCAAATTTATAAAATTATCAGAAGAGAATAGATTAAAACATTTCTCTTTTTTATGGTGGGGAAGTTCTCCCTAAGCTAAAAACAATATCCAGAAGTCATAAATGAAATGTACAGGTTGGTTTTCATAAGAATTGAGTCAGACTGGGAGAAAATATTTGCAACATGTATAATTGAAAAAAGATTAATAATCAGAATATATAAAGAGATCTTAAAAATCAATAAGAGACAATCCAATCAAAATGAGAAAACAAATGAGAAGACAAATGTAAAACATGCAAAAAAGATTCTCCATCTTATTAGCAATTAGGAAGAATGCAACAGGGGAGAGATTAAATAATATGTGGTATTTTTATGCAATACAATGCTTTGTTGTTAAAAACAAGATGAGTATGTAGGTACCCAGATAGAAAGATGCCTCAATGTTATGATGTTAAGTGGAATAAAGCAAATCACACAAAAAAATTTAAAATATAAATCTTATTTGTGGAAAAATAATCCAGTGTGTGTAGAGATACTGATATAGATACAAATATAGGTTATGTAGATAAACACATATAAATGCATACCACTTTAAATTTAAGATATAAAGGATATTGAAAAAGAAAAAAAGATATAAAGGATATACACCAAATTGTTAATAATTTTTTAAATTCTCTCTGTAAAAGAGAAGTGTGAGAGTGAGAGCTAGTACAGAAATGTATTGGATATATTTTCTTATTGTTTTAGTTTTTTACAATGAGATTATATTCATGCATTACATTTTTTTAATTAAAAAATTGAATGTCTCCAAGGTTATTCTCTTCCAATGTCAGTCTCACTCATTTATATCTTGAAATGCTCTCTTGGGTGGCAATGAATGAGCTGAAGTAATGGCCAGTGTGCTGGGAATTACGTTTAGAAGAGCATTGTGCTAGGGAACATTAGTCAGCCACGTGAGCCCCTGTAGAAAAATGGGTTGAGAACTGTGTTCATGCCCCATTGTTTCATTTCCTCCAGCAGACACTAGAAACAAAAGAAGCCTCATGTTGCTTTCACTGTGTATCAGAAGTGAAGAGGGGTTTTTATTTGTTTATTTTTTTTGTTTTCTTCTTTTGTAGTTTAGACACATTTAATACCTGCAGAATAGCTGTTTGCTATATTCTGAGTAATTTTAAATAAATAAATGTTCCCCTCTAGCATCAAATACGATGAAGTAAATTACAGGTTACATAGATGGTACATAAATGAGTATGTTGGCAGTCCCTTCTTTTGCCTCTCATATGAGGATTAGAGAATATAAGATAATATATAGCACTCTGACTTGCCTTTGCAGGATTTTTAAGTGTTTCCTTATATTCTCAGTTGTTGTATTGTTTCTTTCCAATCTATACACAAGCATGTGTCTGTGCTAACACATGAGCACAGTCACTCCCTAAATATCTCTCTCTCTCTCTCTCACTCACACAGCCAGAAGTGCCTGTCTCAATCCCAGGCTTTTTTCCGTACAAGCACTGCTTGACCTAGAGTCTTTTCTCCATTGACATCCTTTAATGACTATCCAGGGTTACAACTCACTGACCCACAGGCCAGTGACAAACTTCTAGGGCAGCTCTGTAAATCAAATCCCCTTCCCTTCCTCCCTTTCTCCTTGATTTGAAAGGATAGTATTGAGTTGATAGGGTCTGAGAAGGAAGCAAGTTATTTCCATTCCGATATATTAATAATGATAGACGTAACCAAAATAAGGATAATGATTACTAGTATTATTGAGCATTTGCTATTTGTCAAACACCATTCAAGGCACTTTATGGGTCTCATTTAATCTTCACAATAACTCTATAATCCAGATACTATCATTAATATTAAATAACTTGCTAAAGGTCATAGAGCTAGTTAAGTGATCTAAATTTGTGTCTCCACACATATTGTGTTATTTTTTCATAGATTAGATTACATTTTAGATACTAATTTTTTCCACTTACATCATAACATTGGATGCATTTCCATATGTGTACATAGAGACCTATCTGTTCTTTATAATAACCGCATACTGTTTTATTTAACCTCTGGCCACAACCCTCCAATACCATCTTTCTGATGAAAACAGGCTTAACAGCCTGGTGTATATCTTTCCAGGCTTTTCTCCTTATTCATACCAACATAAAGATATACATGCACTTACATAAGGGTGTGTGTAATGTGGTGGTTACATTTACCAAAATTCCTTTCCTCAGAGTTGCCTTCCCAATGGTTCTGAGATAGGATTGGCCACAAAGAAATTTGCATGAGATTTGGAAGGCAACAGTGAAATATCAGCGACAATTAGATTGGGAAGGTTGGTACAGGGTCAGGTACTGTAGCAGCTTATCCATGTTTCTGTGGATCTGTTGGCTCACCTTGGCATCAGAAAGCAGCCGGTTCACAAATTCACCAGTTCCCCCAGGACCTCCTCCTCCAGCTTCTCCTACTCTTGGGTCAGCCGCATGTACCACTCTATGACCAAGGGTATCTGCTTCTCTACAGGTTGCCCACATCACTGAAGTCAGAGGTTTGGAGGAAAGGAAAGAGCTGGGTTCTAGCTTGTCCTCTTAGTTTCCAGTTTACCTTTGGAATGACTTTTCAATTCATGTCCATCTTCCACTTCCAACAGCCTGCCCTGAAGACTTCAGGCTAAGCGCTGGGTGCAGAGGCAATAGTCATATCTAAACTGTTTAATCAGCTCCAGCCTTGACCTTGAATGAGGTCAAATTCCTATAATAAGTTCCTTTTCTATATGACTCCTAGAAGTTCTGCTTCTCTGATCAAACCCTGACTTATACAGTGTGTCTGGTTTTAGCTAAACAGAATCAAATTATGGATCAACTTGCTTTCTTCATTTATAGATTATAGAGATTCTTAAAGTCAGTACATTTCTCCCTCACTCCCATCTATTTTTCTCTATATATTCTAATGCAATCATACTAAAATGTAAATGTATATGTGTGTGTGTGTGTATGGTATAAATCATGCATGCTAAGCTTGCTTAATGATTTATTATTTTCCTTTTTTCCTATTCTCCCCCAGCTCCTGCCTTATGTTCCACATCCACATTCCAAACAACTTGCATTAGCAACCTTATGTGTCTTTCTGCATTTTTCTTCATGATTATAGATCAATATGTGAACTATGCAAACACTATTACTTAAGTAAAGTATATTACCCCCCACTAAATTGAGCTACAAATTTTTCATATGTTAAATTCTCACATATTATTATCTATTTCTGGATTTTATATTCTGTTAACTGATCTATTTTTTTCTTATGCAGACAGCTTTCCCATTGGTTGACCTCTGAGTCCTGAGATAGATTGCTTACTGCACAACTGATCTGAAGTCTCTTATGTCTTTTGCTTCAGCATGTTTATTATTTCACTAGAGGCCCAATGCATGAAATTCATGCAAGGGGCTTGGCCTTCACAGCCTCGGCTTAATCCAGAAGGTCCTGACCGTCATTCTGCTGTTCTGTCTAATTAGCACATTAGCTCTTTATTATATAGGATTATGTGCTTTTTAATGGGAAGCATCATCTGCTATGATTTTTTCATATAACAGATTTAATTAGTCATTCATTTGCTGCTGAGAAGATAGAGGAAGGTATTCAGTTTAAAATGCTCTTCTTTTTACTGTTCCCTGGTAATCCCTTCAACAAAAGTAATATTTACACAATGTTAAAAACATAACTGATTCCATAAAGTCCTCACTGGGAAGTCAAGTCTTTTCATATATGTCAACCACAGTGATTTCAATAAATTGTATCAAGTTCATTCCCAGAGCCTGATGTTGTCATTCAATAAAAAAAAATCCAATCTTTTACTTCACATGTTTTCTAAATATGTAGATTTTCTGTGAATTACTAAAAGAAAGCAGAGATCTATGCATATTTATAATTTGTACAGTCTGTTTTATATAAGGAATAAAGAAAAGGTTGCTCTTTTTACTTGCTTTTGTATAGGATATAAGTAGATATAGGCTTGTAGGGCAAACGCCAGGCTTGTGTTGGATGGCTTAGAAACAGAGCAAGGACATTTAGGGGTCAAAGAATCCATAAAGGCAAATTGGTCTGCACCTGCCTCAAGCTGTGGTGTTAATATTAGCAGACAGGATGGTGTAGAAATGTGAGAGAGAAAACTATAAAAAGTGATATTTAAATTGCTGTACAGCTTGAATTTGAGCCCTTTCCCATTATTCCAGAATCCATTACTAATAGAGGGAAGCAGAGAGAACCAAGCCCAATGAAAAGCTGTAGGAAGCTACAGAACACATGAAAATTCCAGCTGGTGAATAAAATCTATCACTTTGGCAAAACAGTGTGAGTGAAAATCTTTTAAACATGCATCAGCCGCAGGGGCTGACTGTTAAGAAATATAAGATTAAGATGATCCTAGGAGAACTAGGGTCACTCATGCTCACCCCTCTAAGAAAAGCCTGCCTGTGCTCCATTGAGTCACACACCATTAGGGTGATAAGGCAGGTTCAGCTGCTTGAGACACACCTTTCCTGTAAAGTGTATATCAAAAAACATGGCAGAGATGTCATGGCTCAGCTCCCTGAATCGAGTGATCTCTAAAATGAAGATTCGATATTAAATAGTTCTGTTGCTTTATTATTAGAGTTATAACAAATCTAAGTGCTAAATTCCTTTAAATATATTGTCCTTTATACCAAGCTGGCAATACCATAAATATAATAACCAAGTTAGAATATTTAACAACTATTTATCGATTACCTACTATGTGCAAAACTATAAAGATAAATCAGAGGTTGTCTTGGACTTCTAGGAGTAAAAGTTCATGTTCCAGTAAGAGAAATAGACATAAATAAATAACTTTAACACCAACCCAACTATAATAAGTATAGTAATAGAGGGGGAGTAGAATTCTATCAGGGTGAGGGGGGTAGGAGGGAGGAAAGATGAATAAAGATGATAGCTCAGAACAGACAGTTTATGCAACATTCTAGCGTGGTCTAGGAGTTCTTGTCCTGACTTGATTACTAACAAGTAGAATGACCCTCAGCAGGTCTCTGGGCTTTTGTTTCTCATCTGTAAAATTATTTTATAATGATCTCTCAGGCCCTCCTTCGGACAAAGTCTCTTTAATTTCATTGTTCTATTCACATAACAGAATGACAAGAGTAAAACTATTCCAAAAAAAAAATGCTTAAAAAACCAACTATAATAATAAAAGCATAATATGCTAATTAGACCAGACATCCTTCCAGACAACCTTCTGGACAAAACCAGGGCTGGGAGGGAAGCCTCGCTCCCAGGTGCCTGCCTGTGGCCGGAGGGAAACCCAGGTCCAAGTGCCAGAGGGAAGCCTGGGTCCCGGATGCCAGCGGAAAGCTGGAGCTGGCAGCTGGGGGAAGAAAAGCCTACTCTTGCATGAATTTCATGCATCGGGCCTCTAGTTTTACTATAACATAGTTGTAGTGTCATCTTTAGAGTGTCTCACATTTACTTTGCACTATATGTTTCCTCTTCCTTTACAGGTCTGCGTCACACATCGGGAAGTCAAAGTGAACCTCTCTCAAAGACTCTAGGGTAAGAAATGTTGAAATACTGAAAAGTACAGTGAATAATATAGCAATTACTTATATTCCACATTAAAAAAGAAAATATTAGGCATAAAACTGAAGTCTCCATAACTACTATCCCACTAGTTCTCTTTTTCTCACTCTCCTGAGGCAACTACCACAATTTTCAGATCTCAACATACATTCATATGCAATGCATAAGTTATTTGGTATGTTTTTAAATATTGCACATGTAATATACTCTCTTATTTTGCTTCTTGCTGCTTAATATTATTTTTTGGACATATCCATAGGCAGTGGCCTGTCCTCTTTGTCATTGCAATATAAAATTTCATCATATAATTTTCTCTTTTTTGGATTCTTAGATTATTTTCAAATGTCTAGTATCCAATCAATGCTGCAATAAACGTACATGTACATGTCTCCTTCTAAACATACATGAAAGTTTCTCTCAGACATATATTCTCAAAAGGAATAGCTTATTATATGGATGTGCATTTCCAACCATTTTGGTATTGCCATATGCATTCCAAAGTGGTTGTATCAATTTACACTCTCACCAGAGATACCCAGAATCCCCACTTTCTTACCCATATTTGACATTGTCTTACATTTAAATTTCTGACCGTCAGGATTAGAATGGTATCACGTTATTGTTTAACCAGTGAAAACATTTTTTGGAATATGCTTATTAGATAAGCAGACTTATTCTTCTGTGAGCTGCTGTTCTATTTCCTTTGCCATTGTTCTATTAGTGACTTATTTTCTCCACTCATTGATATATAGGAGATAAAAATACATACATGCTCTAGTACCAAGCCTTTACCTTTTCATTCAGGGTGGAAATATCTTCTATTCTATAATGGATTTAGTAACTTAAAAAAATTGTTTTCTAGAAGTTCTGATGATTTGCCTTTTTTTGTTTTTGGCGTGTTTTTTTTTGTTTTTGTTTTTGTTTTTTTTTGAGAAAGCCTTTCTTATCTTAAAGTAAGCCTAATAATTTGAGTTTGTCTTTTCTTTTAGGTCATTTGTCCATTTGGGAAATACTTTATGTGGATGTTGAGGTAAGAAATCTATTTTTTTCTATAAGAATGGGCAGTTGTCCAAACCCATTTATTGAATAATCTGTTCTTCCACTCAAAGATTTGTGAAGTCATTTCTTTTAAATACCAAGTTCCCATATATGCTTGGGTCTGTCTCTGGGCTCCTTATATTGATCTATTTATCTAGCTGACTCTTAACTATGTTTTTTGAATCCTTAATTGTACAGTTTAGTAAAAGAAAACTGGTTTAGTGAATAGGTCCATTTCTAATATTTAATATCCAAGACTTTTCCTCCACTCTGCCCCATTTTGGGTACCCAGTGTTCCAGGGGCTACTATAAAGAGATATCCTCATGAAGTAGGCAAATTGTGTCAGAGCAAAGACTATAGCACCAGTGAGACATTGGGCCCATTCCCCAGGTGACTAGCTGGTCATCCAGCAAGTTCAAGCTAGAAACTGGACAATTTGAAGAAAAGATTCTGATCCAAGAGAGTTCTGGGAGTTTGCAGTGTGCCTCTGTGGGATCTGTCTTCGACCTTTCCCTGACAATAACTGGGCAGTGGCCTGTCCTCAAGCCACTCTCCTGGTTTGGGGTCTTTGGGGTGGTTTACCTTTCTTTATCCTTTTTACTTTCTACTGCTTCCTTTCTTTATCTCTCTTTTCTCTCCAAAAGTTCTCTTCTCTTCTTTTCTTTCACAATAGTTCTTAATGGACAGAAAAAGTCAGAAATAGAGCCTTGAACAACCAAACTTCTACAACAGTAAACTGATTTCTCCTTCCTTAAGAACAAGAAAGAACTTTGTAGGAGCAAAACTGCCTCATCTTCATTCCCTGGAGAGGAGGGAAATGTTTTAACCCTTGCCTTCATGGTGGTCTAAGTCTAATTCACAAAAGAAAAGGCCAAAGTAAAACAAAACAGAAACCTGACAACCAAATAGTTTACATATAAAAAATAGGTTGAAAATTCAATTTCTGCTCCATGTGGTTTAGAAAATTTTCAGTATGTACAGTATGTTTGTTCTGTTGGATCTTTATAACTTGCAAATGCTAATGTGGAAAAAAATCACTCCACTTATATGTCTTATCCAAATCCTGTCAAACTCTTAGAAGCCACTTTTCTGAAAGGGAAAGCAACTTGATTGGCTCCCTTTCCATTCAACAAAGCACTTCCTTGTGTCACTTTTGAGAAAGAGATTTCTAATTGTGCTACAAGATGGAGTAAGGAAGTTAAAGGTGGAATGCCTAATAACAGTTGTCAAATGATTTTGAAGATCAGCATCCCTGAACAAGTACTATAGTAGATTCAACCCCACCGCAACATCCGGGTACAGAAGAAAGGGTTCACACCTGCTCCTATGCATCTACTTTGAACAAAATGTGGTAGAAGACATAGTAGCCAACTAATTGTCTAAAAGAAATCTTTTTTCATGAGAGTGAGGAATGTTAAATTCAGCCTTTGGGAGAAGGGTATGAAACAGAACCCAAGCCCGTGCCATCACAGTGAAACTAGTAGTATTAGAAGAATATTTCTAAAGAACCTTAGACAAGTCAGAGTTGGTGCCCCACTGCCTATATCAGAGCTGGCCCCATGGTAGAAATCTCATACATATGGTGAGCTCTAATTTCAGAGGAAAAGAACCAGGCCTCCCATTGAGGTCTCAGTTGGAACTATTGATTATATAGTAAAACAAGATGAGATTGACACATTTAAGCCACCAGTATCTAAATTCTGTGCAGGAAATTTTGTGCCAGTCAACTACACTGATATACCCTGTGACACTAGCATGTGTCTTGGTTTCAAATCCCCACAATACTACCAAATTATTCATGTTGGCCTGATTTTTCTACTTTTTCTTCTTTTCCAACATTTTTTGTTTTCTATGTATGTGTATGTAGCTGCTTTAGAGATATTCTACTACATGTCTGGACTTGGCTTGATCAGGAGCAGACAGGTTATGGTTGGAATCTTAATAACCTGTCAAAACAGAGCATTTAAATCCTGTTCATGTTGTTTTCTTCCCTTCCCAAGGAACACCAATAGCCAGAAAGATAAAGGGGAGGTCCCTTGATATTTTTCCCTTGTTTGTGTGATCCTAAGAGTTTTGATGAACTGGCCTTTGCAAGTTACGTTGCAGCTGTTCAAGCCAGCATCAGCTGGATGTGACTTGCTTAATGATTTGTCAAGGCTCCAAGGCATTAGAAGTCAAACCAAAACAAAAAAGAAAAAAAGATAAGATCAGCATGTATCATAACAATATAATCATTCACCATTGGATCTGGTTACTTATTATAAGTTGTATAGTGACAGAAATGGAAATATTTACTTCTGGGCACTTTGTATTACTGTTAAATCATTTATGGGCTGTGAAAGGAATTGTAAACTGTTGAGATTCAAAAATCCCCTAACTGCAATCTCCCAAGTAATTCTCTACCACAATCCCTTTCATACTTTAAGCATTTTTTTAGAGTGTGAGGTTTATTCCCCATGTTTAAATTCAGCAAGCCTACTTTGTTCAGATAGATCACCGTCAAGAAATACAGTAATGTACAATAAAGCTACTGCTGACATTTTTATGGTGTGTGATATATGATATAACATGATGTATTAAGTTCTTTGTAATAATTTTTAATTTTTGAAATAGCTGATTCTTTGGGGACCATTTAATACATAATTCCATAGATTTTAGTGATAACTGGTATCTTTCAAGTATCATTTTAATTGCACTCTGGTGCTTTTTGTCCCCATCAACTGTGAATCAAACAGTAGCCTGTCAACTCTTATTGGATGACAAATCATAGACCAAGGAAAAATTGGTTCACCAGTCATGTCTGAAGACAAATAACATTTAATCCCTGCCTTCAAGGAGCATATGGTTTAATATGGGGAGAGAAGGTATAAAAAACTACAAAGTAAAAATGTTATAAATTTATTACAATGTCATAGGCATACCAAGCTACATTTACTATGTGCTAAGCACTGTTTTTTCATATTTACACCTAGTTTTGAAAACTAAACTTTGAGATGCAATCTATTGTGCAGATGAGGAAAAGAGGATTAGAGAAGTTCAACAACTTGAATAAGGTTTATAGCTTTTAGGTAGTAAACCTTGGTTCAATAAGAAATATAATAAATTGATGAAAGTGCATGTTAATACTGGAAAATTTTTATCAGGAGAGATTTAAACAGGGAGTCAAGTTAATGGGAAATTGAGAGAAACTGGACTAGAACAGTGTCAATGGGGACAGCAAGAAGTAGAAGATAGAGGGGGACAGTATTTCTATAAGATTTTTGGAAGAATCACAAATTGGATTTGGTAACTAACTTAATAATATGGAATACAGAAAAAGTGAGTTAAAGATGATTGTAGTGTTTTGAGCGCCAATGAGTAGAAGGAAGAAGGAATCTTAGGGAATTAGCCTGCTTCATTAGGCACCCAAAGCGCACTGTGCACATTTCTCTATTCTCAGCCTTCATCACACTGTATCCCTAACTACTTGTTCCTGGGTCGCTCACCCCCATTATATCTAGGTTCCTTATGCTACGTGATTTTTATAGGCACAGCACCCAGGACAGTGACCAATATAGAGTTAGGTCTTCCATAAGCATTCCTGTGGAATGGACTTTAAACATATTATAATTAAATTTCTCATGAATTCCATTATAATTATGACTGGTAGACAGAAATATAAAATGGATAGCACATTGGACTTCTAAAATGGACATTTTAGAATAGTATCAGGACTATTAAGCAGATTCTTACCAGAAAGAAACAATATTTGAATTCTTGAGAATAGGTTAATACTTTGAATGAGAATATGAAAGAGACAGCAAACTGAATAGAAAGAACTAAGGCTAAAAGAAAATAATAGGGGGAAAGAGGAAGAGATCTTTATTTAAAGAGATGGCTTATTAATAATGTCAAATGCTAAAAATTGAGCAACTTGTTGATGGTCTATAACAGCAATTTTCAATTTTTTCATCTCATGGTACACATAAACTAATTATTAACATTCTGCAACACACCAAAAATATGTTTTTTATTGATTTGACAAAAAATATAAGTATACTTTGGAGAAACCAAGATGGCAGCATAGGTAAACACCGAGAATTGCTGCCTCGCACAACCATTTCAAAACCACAACGAAAAGAAAAAACGGACACCACCCAGACCCACAGGAAGGCTGGCTGAGTGGAAATTCTACAACTAGAGAGAGACTGAGACTCAGAGGAGGTGCGAAAGTAAAGTGCAGAGGTACAGAGGCGCACACAGCGAAGGAGGCTCACAGAAAGGGCTGGCAGCTGAGGACGCGGTTGTTTTTTTTGTACTGGAGGGAGGTACAAGCTCCCAATGGCTCTGAACTCCAGTTCCGGGTGAGTTTCTGGGGACCCAGACTCATATGGAGAGAAGCTGGACTGACTGGCACCGTCTGGCACCATCTGGCACCGGGAGGATCTCCAGAGTGGCTCTCTCTCAGAGGTGCCAAGGGTCACTGAGACCCCGTGCCTCTTAGGGCAGGGCTGAGAATCAGCCATAGCTGTTTGCTTTGCCTTGTTGATTCCCCGAGACCCCACCACACCCAAGCTGTGTGCAGAGGCTTTTGCATATAAAAGGCTGGGAAGCCTCAGGCAGAAGCTAAAATAGCATCTCCTTAGAGATCCAAGAGCCAGTGTACCCAGTGGTCAGAGCGGGACCACCCAGGCTACAACTCCTCAGATCCATAAAGGGACACACTCAGGGGGCAGACTCAGTGAGCACCAAAGCCCTACTGAAGCAAGTCTTGCCCCATAAGGGTGTCTCCAGCACAGTTCTCCCACCATAGACACAGCTGATTCTCACACCCAAGTGACCTGGAGGTCAATTCCTCTCAGTGATACCAACAACAATCAAGGCTTAGCTACAAGACTATGCACAAAGCCTAAGAGAAGTGCAATAAGAGTGTCCACCTCAGGTAATTGGGGAGGCTGAGCCACTGGGCCCTATAGGACACCTAGCACAGAAAGCCACTCTCAACGCAGGGAAGCAGCCAAAATGCGAAGACAAAGAAACAGATCACAAATGACAGAAATGGAGGAAAGCAAACGGCTGGATATAGAGTTCAAAACCACGGTTATAAAGTTTTCAAGAATTTTCTAGAGACTGCTGATAAATTTAAAGAGTACCAGCTAGAAATTAAGCATACACTGACTGAAATAAAGAATAATATACAGAGATCCAACAGCAGACTAGAGGATCGCAAGAATCAAGTCAAAGATATGAATTATGAAGAAGCAAAAAATACCCAACCAGAAAAGCAAAAACAAAAAAGAATCCAAAAATATGAAGATAGTGTAAGGAGTCTCTGGGACATCTTCAAGTGTACCAACATCAGAATTATAGGGGTGCCAGAAGAAGAGAAAGAGCAAGATATGGAAAACCTATTTGAAGAAATAATTACAGAAAACTTCCCCCACCTGGTGAAAGAAATGGACTTATAAGTCCAGGAAGTGCAGAGAACCCCCCCAAAAAAAAAATCCAAGGAGGATCACACCAAGACACATCATAATTAAAATGCCAAGGGCTAAAGACAAAGAGAAAATCTTTAAAGCAGCAAGAGAAAATCAGTCAGTTACCTACAAGGGGGAAACCATACGACTGCCAGCTGATTTCTCAACAGAAACTTTGCAGGCCAGAAGGGAGTGGCAAGAAATATTCAAAGTGATGAACAGCAAGAACCTACAACCAAGATTACTTTACCCAGCAAAGCTATCATTCAGAATTGAAGGTCAGACGAAGAGCTTCACAGACAAGAAAAAGCTAAAAGAGTTCATCACCACCCAACCAGTATTATATGAAATGCTGAAAGGTATCCTTTGAGAAGAAGAAGAAGAAAAAGTAAAGATAAAAATTATGAACAACAAATACATATCTATCAACAAGTGAACCTAAAAATCAAGTGAATAAAAAAAATCTGATGAATAAAATAAACTGGTGAATAGAATAGAATCAGGGGCATTGAAAGGGAGTGGACTGACAATTTGGGGGGGAAAGGGGTGTTGGGGGTGCGGGAAGAGACTGGACAACAATCGTACACCTATGGAGGAGGACAGTGACAGGGGAGGTAAGGGCAGAGGGTGGGGTGGGAACTGGGAGGAGGGGAGCTATGGGGGGGAAAAGAGGAACAACTATAATAATATGAACAATAAAGATTAAATAAAGAAATAAGTATAATTTTGATTCATTCACACCAGATGGCTATTTTTATATTTGTTGCTGTTATTTTTTATTTGATACTGTAAAGGGAAAAAGATCAGCGTCCCTGACAAAATAGTCAGGTATTTTATGTTTTGAAAATTCTTGTGGCACACCAGTTAAAAATCTATGGTCTACAAGAATCCAGAGGAATTTTATGTTGTCTTACTCACTTTCTAATTGTTATTGTGGAATATTATATTTGAAGAGGTAGCGCAGATGCTATATTAATTAGAAGGTTTATAACTATTAGCTTTTTCTTCTCTTTTAATAAATGTTTGCCTATTCCTAAGGGGAAAGGAAAATATTTTCATAGCTAATCAGTTCAGATGAAAAAGAATTAATAAATTAAAATGAGCTAATCATAAGCTTTACCATTTCAAACCAACTTCATTTAATCATCCAATGTGGAATAATCATTAACTTAAACTTACTTTAAATTCACCATTGTAACTTTCATAGTAAATACTATATTACAATGCCAGATATTCTCCATTAAAGATCTTTGATAATAATCTCTTACCATTTCCTGTACATTTCCCCTTTTAGATAAAGAATTACATGTTTTAGATGGCTTTTGAAGTCATTTATTTGGGAGAAATTCAGTAGAGTGCCTATTTAGCTGTCTTTTGCTTGTATTTGAAATATATAGAATGTACTCATTATCCATCCCTCCTTAATGTATTGAATCATGAAAATTGACTCCAGGCATCCTTGCATATATTATTTTGATAATACAATTGTTCTGTTTCTGTTCTTTTTCAACAATCACAAAATACCTCTCATCTCCTTAGGAGCTGCGAAATAAGACCATTAAAGAAAAACAATAACCAAAGTTATTAGCATTATAAGTACATTATTTTTATAATGTATCATAGGAATAAACAATAGAGGGCTTATTAGGTAAGATGTGACATATCCACCCAGTTGCATCTTACAACATAATCGATGCATTATAAGAGATGAGCTCTATCCATGCATCCTGGAATGCACATTTCTCCTCAAACTCAGAATAATAACCCTAGAATGATTATCTTTAAAAATTTATTCTGCATTAGAACTAGACTAACATATTAATAACTATACATGAAAATTTTAAAAATTGAATAAATGAAGTAAAATCTACTTTATGCCCACCAAAGAAATAATTAGCCAGATAGAGGGGGCAGTGGTGAGAAATTCACAGAAAGACAAAGAAATAACACACAAATAAAAGTAGTTAAGATATAAAGGATATATTGAGAGGCTCTAAGCCACATCTAAAAATTCATCCACAGGAAATGGAAAGAAGGAAAAAACTATATTTGAAGAGGGGATCACCTACAATTCCAAGAATTCAAAAGTCCATGGCCTTCACATTTAAATTGCATGTAAATAGTGAACAGGATAAATAAATATAAAATCACATCAAGTCACATTATAATGGATCAGTAGAACATAGAGCATTAAGAAGAATCTTAAAAGCTACTACAGAGAAAAGATAGATTACATTAAAAAGGAAAGACAATTTAGATTTCCAATAGTTATCTCAACAGAAAAAAAAAATGCCGGAATATAATGGTGTTGGGGAGAAATAGTGATCAATTTAGAATTTTATTCTCAGTTATACTAACATTCAAGAAAGACAGCACAACTACAAAGCTCACCACACAACCATAAAAGGACAAGCTGAACTTCAGTAAGCTTAAGTAACCGTTATGACCAGATGACCAGCTGGTAGTTATGATGCACACTGACTACCAGGGGACAGATACTCAATGCAGGAGCTGCCCCCTGGTGGTTGATGTGCTCCCACAGCTAACCTCCCACAGCCAGCCAACCTCTCATAGTCCCTCCCCCTAGCTGGCCTGTTCTGATCGGCCTGATCACTGGCCAGACCAAGGGACCCCACCCATGCATGAATTTGTGCACCAAGCCTCTAGTATCTAATAAAGATGAGGTACTATAGTGGTCACCAGTGGAGAGGGAGGGAGAAATGAATGAGATCATGGAAGACTACACAGAGGGCTTCAACAGTGTCAATTAAAAAGGTGAATAAAATATGACAAGATGATAAGATTTTTTTTTTTAAGCTGAGTGCTGAGTGGGTTACAATTTCCCTCTGCTTCTTTGGTTTCCTGGAGGAAGAATTTTCCCATAAACAGGCTTCCCTTTTCACCACACCCCTTTGTTCTCTCTCAGAAGGTGAGGACATGCCCTCTCCAAATTCATTTCATTGATGTGTTTGGAAAGGAACTGTGCATTCCCAACTTAGCCCCACCCTCACCTTTCTGGGACCTCTTCTACAGAGACATCATGCTCTGGTCTGCCATTGGCTACAAGATAAGTGTTAATGTTGAAGACCAGAGAAAATTGTCCACCTGGGTACAGGTGCCTAAGCCAATTGTTGCTCCGCATCCAAGCCGTCTTTTCCAAACTTATGAGAAATAAGCCACTATTTAGAGCCCTATCTTCCTCTTTGTCTCTCTTATTTGGTTTTTAGGATTTGGAAGGGAAGATGAGTTGTGTATTACTGCATCACCCAAGCCATATCCTCCAACAGAGACTTACTGATTACACAGCATATTTTATTTCCATTCACCTGAATTTTTTTGTCTCTCTCAATTAACTCAGAACTTGGATAGAGAGGATGAGGGATATAACTTAATGCTACCTCAAACTTTAACAGTAAGTATAAAAATGTTTGTTGAATTATTCTGTATATCCTATATAATAAAAGGATGATATGCAAATTGTCCCCTTAACCCAGAGTTTAATCAGGAGTTTGATCAGTGGGCAGGGCCAGCCAGCCAACTTTACGTGTCCCCTCCCCCCAGCCAGTCCGGCCTGATCAGCCCTGATCAGGGCAGGCCGGCCAGATCCTACCTGTGCATGAATTCATACACTGAGCTTCTAGCCTTCTATATACATAAAAGCCTCATATGCAAAGTGTCCCTTCAGATGTGTTAAATTTGAGATGCCTGAAGAAACTCTCTAAAGACAAGTCTGTGAGACCAGGAGTTCAATCACTCGCTATGACATGCACTGACCAACCGGGGGGGGAGGGGGGGGTGCGGAATGAAGGAAGGCCCTGGCCAGCATCTGGGGGGAAGGGAGGTTCTAGCCAGCAGCTGACAGCTTCTGGGGACCCTACCTGTGCATGAATTTCATGCACTGGGCCTTTATCTTTTTCATAATGAACAATATGGTAAATATGCATATATATCAACGTTATAAATAATTGTGGAGATATATATGTATGTATATATACATAGATACTACTAACGTATACACATTGCTGCTAAGTAGTTAGCTTTTTCAGATTTCTTTCTATCATTTAAAATTAAGCGATAATAGCCTGGCCAGCATGGCTCAATGGTTGAGCATGGATCTATATGAACCAGGAGGTCACTGTTAGATTCCCTATCAGGGCACATGTCCACGTTGCAGGCTCCATCTCCAGTGTTGGGTGTGCAGGAGGTAACCAATCAATGATTCTTTCTCATCACTGATGTTTCTATCTCTCTCTCCCTCTCTTATTCCTCTCTGAAATCAATAAAAATGTATCTAAAAAAGATTTAAAATTAAGTGATAATAGTTAATGAATTGGGAGGGCCTGGCTGAACACATATCATATTTAAAGCAAAGTCAGAAATTCTATTGTGGAGAAATAAGCAACTTCTGTTTTTCTGCCCACATGAATCAAATAAAAAGAATACTGGTAGCAAAAGCATCCTTATTTTGAGCCAACAAAGAATACCGTTGTGTCATCTCTAGTGGAAAAAATATAAATAATATGGAAAATAGCTTTTATAGGTGAAGATTTTAGTGTTTTGCATATATGAATCATGGAATGTAAGAAATCAGTAAAACGGATATCCAAAGAGATGCCTGGTGAATATAACATAATGCTGGTTAAATTCACCAAACTTGTAATTCCTGTAAGTTTCCTAACTCCTTCCCTTCAATTCCCCCACTCTGTTGTTTTTCTTTTGGCCACATTTCTATGCTTTCAGGACAAGGGCTTGCCCTGCAGAAAAGAAAAAGCTTAGCTGAAATTAGAATGTTTAATCAAAGCTTTGCTAGACAGCATAAACCATCAGCAAACACTGAACTGGGCAAAATGAAATGCCATTCAAATGGAAACAGCTAGAGCTTGCAGATTTGCCCAACAAAGAACATGATTCCAATACTTACTCCCCCTCATCTCATCACCACATACTTTTTCCAGCATTAGATGTGAATGAAATTTGGGTCGTCCGTAGAAGGGGATTGTGAGGAATGGGGCCTGAGTAGGGAAAAGTCACACAACACTGCTTCCTGGCTGCTGCACAGAATGCAAGTCATTATTTTCCAGTGACAATATCCAGAGAGCATTTGAATTTGTAGAGATACTGCTCTCAGTGTCTTTCTTTTTCTTTCTTTCTTTTTTGTCAGTGGCTTTCAGTTCCTAGAAATTGGCTCATACTTCAGCCAGTAGACATGTCCCAATGTGTCATTTTTAAACCACTGTAGGAGAAGCAGAATGTGCCCTGACTTTGGAAAGGAGGTTAGAGAAGAAAAAGCGTATGTCAGAAGGGCCACTCTGTCTAGATGAAAAAATGAGCAGGGACTTGTTTCTTTCCCAGCATGCTGGTGTGCTGTGTCATACTTCCAGCGCTGTGAACTTACCAATTACGACTCATAAGTGGGCGTTTTATCAATTAAAAAGGCTGAGATATGATCAATTAAGCAGGCACAATTATATTACTTTAAAATTGACTATTTTTAAATAACTTCCCAAATTTTATAGCCACCCATTTGGAAATGCAGCAGAACTATAAAAAATGTCAGATTATTTAAGTAGTGACCCACCAATTTTTCTTTCAGAGCTGGATTTAGAAGAATAAATCCATATCCTTACTCCAGAATTGTAATGTCTGAATGCTTATTAAAGTATACGATAATCTTTACTCCTAAAAATGTAAGATATTGTGTTTTTTAGAGTATTTGCTTTTCTTGTTTTTGCTTAAATGAACATTTGCTTATTTCTCAGTGAAATATATTTCACACTTACCATCTTTATCAAGGATAGCAAGAAATGGGTTTATCTAAAAATAATGTAATAGATACGTGATATAGAGGTTTGGGCAGGGTTAAAGGAATCAAGAAGGGGTGGTGAGGCATGGCTCGTTTGACTCAGTGGTTGAATGTTGACCTATGAACCAGAAGGTCAGTTTCATTCTTGGTTAGGGCACATGCCTGGGTTTTGGGTTCGTTCTCCAGTGAGGGACATGCAGGAGGCCACTGGTCAATGATTCTCTCTCATCATTGATGTATCTATGTCTCTCTTTCCCTCTCCCTTCTTCTCTGAAATCAATAAAAGTACTATTTTAAAAAAAGAAGAAGAACAAGGAAGAGAAAGAGGAGGAGGAGGAGGAGGAGGAGGAGGAGGAGGAGGAGGAAGAGGAGGAGGAGAAATGGTGAGGTACTCAGTGACTAATTATAATAGGAGTCATTATCACCCACCTCTAAACCTGAAGGGACAAAGGGAAGAATGCTCCTTGAGAGCTAAGCATAGAAGAAGCATTGTTAGGTGGGAAAACAGAACCAGAACAATAGCAAACAAGGATGGAGTTGGAGGAATAAATACCCAGATCTCCTCCCATCCTTCCATCTCCTGCTGGTGCTTCCAGTGCACAAGGAAGTCCAGATGATGCAGCCAATAAAGGGCAGCCTCTCAGGCAGCGTGCTAGAGAAGAACAAAGACACATCTGGGAATAACCAGAGTAACCAGCACACCATTCATAGACAGTTACATCTCTCCATTCATAAGGATACTTTTGCTATGATATAGGAACTAGAGGCCCGGTACACAAAATTTGTGCACAGGTAGGGTCCCTAGGATCAGGGGCTGGACCAATCAGGGCCCAAAGGCCTCAGTAGGGTCAGGAGAGGAGGCCACGGTTGCTGGGCTAGGAGTAGGTGCGGTTCCCAGCCTCCTCCCCTCCTCCTTCCCTCACCACTGGCGCAGGCAGGCAGGGGGCCAATAGAGATCTGCCAGCTTGGGGAAGAGATGTGGGTGGGGGGTGGGGTGTGCAGAGGAGTTGTGGGAGGTTGGCTAGCCAAGGGAAGGGACTGCAGGCGGTTGGCTGGCCATGGGAGGTTGGCTGTGGGAACACACTGACCACCAGGGGGAAGCTCCTGTGTTGAGTGTCTGTCCCCTGGTGGTCAGTGTGTGTCATAGTGACTGGTTGTTCCAGTCATTTGGTTGTAATGGTCACTTAGGCTTTTATGTATATAGATAGAATAAAAATACATACCATTTCTCATTCATTCTAAACACTGTACTTCAACCACACAGTATATCCCATCATCATACATTCTGGCCTCCACCTACCCTTCTGCCATCACTCCTACTAACAATTTTGAACTTTATTCTCTAGGTTAATAGACAGTTGAAGTTTTTAAAGAGATTTAGGGTTTTTTGTTTATTTGTGAAAATAAATATGGAAACAGTTGAAAGATGAACTTAAGTAGATAGACATTGGTGGCAGAGAGAATATAGTAGACACTCAGAAGAGAGAGATGATAAATTCCTAAACTAAAGTGGGGTCAGATAGGATCAATGGATTCAGGAATTGCTGTTGAAATGGCACCTATAGATTTGGGTGACAGGTTTGAAATGATGAAGGAGGAAGAGAGAAGAATCAAGAATGAAGCTTCCCTTCTAATTTTGGAGTTTTACCATTCATCAAAACAAAGTAAATAAAGAGAAGCATGTTTTGGTGAGAAAAGATAATGAATTTAATCATAAACGTGTTAAATTTGAGATGCCTGAAGGAACTCTCTGAAGACAACTTTGTGGGGGAAATTCTGGTCACGATGGCTCTATAGGTTCATATTTTGAATAATTCCTTACCTCCCTCCCTACATAAAAGCAACAATTAGATATCAAAAGAAGACATGAGAGATATGTTTGCATTCAGAAATCAAATAAATACCTCTGAGGCCAAGAAATGAAACAAAAACTCAAATTAGTGAGTGGTGAGAAGGGATGAAACCATGAATGGAGGGCTCTGGATATGGAAAGGATGACTGGGAGGCCAGCCCCTAGAGGTGATAGGGACTAAAGGAGCTGTTCCTTGTGAGGAAGGGGGTGGGAAACAGGAGCCAAGCTGGATTTCTGAAACAGGGACGAAGGTGGGCAGACAATCTCAGAACCCAAAAATAAACAAATCTTCTCACTGGCTCAGTGACTCATATGGTGATGTTTCTAACATGACTGTGATACAGGGGTCCTCAACCCCAAATTTAAGTGTTTGTTTTGGACTTGAGGCCCTCAGGAGTTTTCTGAAGTTAACTACAAACTATTAAACAGGAAGGAGGTTGGGAGGAGAGAGAATAGAAGAAACAGTTTAAAAAGGCCCCCCTCAGAAAACCTTGCAAGCAAGAAATTTAAATCTATGCTAAGAAAATAAGAAATAACATTTTGAACACAAATTTAAATTTTAAATAGTATTGATTTAATAGCCTAGTTGGACAAAGACTTTAAAATACCACTACACACAAACACTCACACTCAATACACACACACACACACACACACACACACACACATTTTCCCCATAGGAAAGTGCCCTTTATTATATGGCATGAAACATTGATTCTCCTGTTCAGGAATAAAAGGGTCTCTGTTTTTCAGCCTAGCAACCTGAGATGGGGAGGGAGGGTACATCGTACCTGAAGGGGTATAACTAGGGTCCTGGACTTTTTTATACTAGTCATAGTTATTGGGTCACTTGGACAGAGGCATCTGCTTCTTCATCTGTTGCTCTTTCTGCTTCTGTACCTGGTAAAGGAGCTCTTGGGTCTCTGGCACCACCTTGACCTTGAAGCCATGCACTCGCAGGCAACCATTTCTGGAGCTTTTGGTACTGGAGTCGCTGGGTTCTCCTCGGCACTCTAGAAGCCTTCCCTAGGGAAGGAGTTCTGCTCCCAGGAGTACTTGGAGACAGAGATGGTATTTTCCTGCATTTCTGAGCAGGAAAATAGATAAATGGATAAATCCCCTTACCCATGTATTGGCTATGTGACCTTGGACAAATTACTGAACCTCTGATAAGCCAGTTTTCTTCCCTCAAAAATGGGAATACTGCTACTGTCTGTGGCTACTACCCACTGGCACATAGTAGGTTTTTTCATTAGACTCTGCATCACATGTTTAATTTCATCAATGTTAACTTTCTCTTCTTTGAGGGAGAATTGATAATATATCATTTGGTAAAATCCATTCATAGGGAAGTCTTTTAACATGGTGAGTGACTAAACTGAGTAATACTGTCTAGGCTCTTTAAAAATGAGGTGTTAAGAGTCTTGTTTTCTCATATATCTTGTGTGCTGACACTGAGAGTAATTCTATAAGAGAAATTTCAAAAATGCTTTAGCAACGATTAGTGCTGGTAGAGTTAGTGTATAATCCTCCAGGGTGACAACTTCACTGTGTGGTGTGAATTCCGATTTCTTGCTCTACAGCATGTATTTTGCTGCATTTGTATCTGCCCTATAAGCTTATGCATACCCATTTCTTTCTTTCTCTCACCAAATATTTTCCTAATGGCTTTTAGTTTGAGACTGTACTTTTATTTTCCAGCCTAGAAAAGCCGCTATAGGGGGGAAACAAGATGGCGGCATAGGGTAGACACCATAAATGCAGCTGTGAACAACTATTTCAGAAAAACCTCGAAAAGAACACACAGACACCACTCACACCCACAGGAAGGCTGGCTGAGTGAAAATCCTACAACTAGAGAAGAGTCTGAGACTCAGAGGAGCAGCAGAAGCAAAGTACAGAGGTACAAAGGCGTGCGCACGGGACTGAGGGAAGGGCTGGCGCTGGGGGACGCGGTTCTTTTCCAAAACGAAGAGAGCCACAAGTCCCCAGCGGCTCTGAACTCCAGTTCCAAGCGAGTTTCTAAGGACCCAGACACCCAGAGATTGGCACCAGGAGGAAATCCAAAACGGGTTTCCCTCAGCGTTGCTTGCAGCAATTACCGTGGGACACAGAGACCTGGTGTCTCTCAGCGCAGGGCTGAGAAGCGCCATAGCTATTTGCTCCGCCCC
>PVJC01006932.1:0-53182 GCA_004026665.1 Murina feae | reverse complement strand
ATCACGGGTCCTGGGTCCTGCGCTGTCCCGCCCTGCAGCCGCTCTGTGCACTCGGGAGGTCCCTCAGCCTGGCCTGTGCCCTCTCGCAGTCTGGGACCCCTCAGGGGATGCCCACCTGCTGGCTGCCTGACCAGCCTGGGTGAGGGGCTTTAAAGCTGCCCACAGCTCCCATTGACCCAATGTCCCAGCAAGGCCGGCTGGACGCAGGTTTCTGTTCCTTTAAGCTGAGGTAACGAAACCTCCTCTGCTTCACCTCGCAGCGCAGCATCTATAATGAGACTTTGTTACTCTTAGTAAGTCAGGCCAGGCTGCTTTTCCCTTCAGCTCCCGAGGATTCTATGATTGTTACATTATTGAAACATGTTTCGGAGCCTGCCCGCCAAGGGCCGAAAACAATATTGCTTTCGCTCCTGCTGCAACGGACGCTGCCTAAATGTTTACTCAGGTCCGTGAGTGGCAGCCGCCATGTTGGCTGGGCTAATTTGCATACAGCCGCTCTGATTGGCTGGTGGGCGTGGCTTACCCTGTCTCGGAGAAATGGTTAATTTTACTATTTCGCTTTTATTAGTTTAGATTCTGGAAGCTTTAACCAGTATGAGATGTAGAATAGAAAGAAGAACCATAAATCTTAGAAAAGAGGAATATCTATTTGCCAATGAGAAATGGTAATATACCTAAACATTCCAAGAGAATCCATTGAAATCTACTAGGACAAAAACACATAAAAATCTATCACCTTTATGTATGGCAGTAATAACTAATTAGAAAATATAACCAAAGAAAATTTCCTTTTGCATCACAGCAACAACAACAAAAAAACACCAAAAAAATGTAACACCTAGGAATAAACTTTTAAAAGGCAGGACTTACAGAAAAAAGAACTAAACTAAGACTTTGTTGTATAAAATGCACATTAAAAATAAATTTGAGAACACCCCTCAATAAATTAATAAACCAAACTCGTTAAAGAGAAAACGCAAAGTCCTGAAAATGTTATTTAGAAAATAAACCTCATTAGTAATCAAAGAAATGCATATTAAAGTAAAAATGACACCATTTTTTTTACCTAGAAAATTAAAGTAGGTTTTTTTTTGTCTGATTAATTTTGTTTTTAATGGTACTAGTCAATACTGGCAAGAGTCAGATAAAATAGATACTTTGTTAGATGCATTCACACACTGCTGGTGCCAGTATAATTGAAACAGCATTTCTGAAAAACAATTTGGATGTGCACATCATTAGTTTTAGTTATGATACACATTTGCACCTAGTAGCTTTTCATCTAGAAAGACTAAGGACATTTTTTAATATATATTTTTTAAAAAGGTTTTGTTCTAAGATGTTCATAGCAACTTTACAGCAAATAAAAGAGGAGAAGGAGAATACCTAAACCACAACATTAGAAAAATGCTTAAGCACATTATATTTTATATATCTCTTATCATGGTTGTGTAACATTTCAGTGTATAAATAAAGATATGTATATATTTACTATTAAAAATAATGTATTCAGAGTTTTTCATTCCATTGGGAACTACTTAGTATAGATTGCTTAAAAATCAAGATACAAAATCATATAATATAAGTTCAACACATCTAATAAAAGCATAATATGCAAATTGACCCTCGCTCTGTTACACGCACAAGCCATGCTCACAAGCCACGCCCACCAACCAATCAGGAGCAAGTATGCAAATTAATTCAACTAAGATGGCAGTGGCCACAGAGCTAAAGTTGCCCTGGGCAATGGAGGAAGCCAAGGCCCTGCAGGCCCTGAGCTCTATTCAAGGCTACAAAGCTTCAATTACAGAAGATAAACAAACCCCAGATACCGGCTGGGCTGGGACCTTGGCTTGCCAGGGGCAACCCAAGGCTTCTAGTGGGGGACCAAGGCAACAAAGTTTCAATTATAGAAGTTAAATAAATCCCAGATACCTGGCTTCCAGTAAGGCACCCCAGTAGGGACCTGAACCTTGAAGGGTCTGTGGGCAGCCTGAAAGGGCCCTCAGCCCCTCACTCAGGCTGGCCAGGCACCCCAGTAGGGACCCAAACCCTGAAGGGGCTGTCAGAAGCCTGAAACGACCCTCTGCCCTTCACTCAGGCTGGCCAGGCATGCCAGCAGGTAGACATCCCTGAGGGGTCCCAGACTGCGAGAAGGCACAGGCTGAGCTAAGGGACCATCCCTCCCCCAAGTGCACAGATTTTTGTCTACCGGGCCTCTAGTTTTAAAAATAAAACCACAAGGATTAAAAATAAATGTGTGCAAATGCTGTGAAAAAATAGCTGTCTCTTGGTGCTGAGGTTAAAGGTAATCTTTCTTCTTTTTGCTGTTAAAAATTTGAGAACATATAGTATTACTTAAAAAGAAAATATGTAAAATGCATTCATAACCTGGAGTTGGTTGATGGATGGGCTTTGGCTTGTCTGTGACTCCACTAAAATTGCACATAACTTTTTTATGTGGCTGGGTTTGCCTGGGGAGAGAGTGGTAGTTTTCAAAGGGTTTTATCATCCCAGAATTACTAAAATCCATTGATAAGAAACTTTTAGACAGTGTTTTAGAGGAGTCATAATTACATATCAATCATGTTCCAGATTTGCCTCACACATTTATTTATAGTAAAAAATATATGACATTTTGCCCTGACTGGTGGCTCAGTGGATAGAGTGTCAGCCTGTGGACTGAAGGGTCCCAGGTTTGATTCCAGTCAAGGGCATGTACCTTGGATGCAGGCACATTCCCAGTGAGGGGTGTGCAGGAGGCAGCTGATCGATGTTTCTCTCTCATCGATGTTTCTGACTCTATCCCTCTGCCTTCCTCTCTGTAAAAAATCAATAATATATATATATATATATATATATATATATATATATATATATATATATATATATCCCTGGCCAGTGTGGCTCAGTTGGTTGAAGCATCATCACACACACCAAAAGGTGGCAGTTTCAATTCCTGGTCAGGGCACGTATTCAGGTTGTGGGTTCAATCCCCAGTTGAGGATCGTGTGGGAAACAACAATTTCTCATACTGATCTTTCTCTCTCTAAAAATCCTATATAATAAAGGGGTAATATGCAAATTGACCCTAACAGCAAAATGACTGGAATGACTGGTCACTATGACACACACTGACCACCAGGGGGCAGATGTTCAATGCAGGAGCTGGCCCTGATGGTCAGTGTGCTCCCACAGGGGGAGCTCTGCTCAGCCACAAGCTAGGCTGATGGCTGCCAGTACATTGGTGGTGGTGGGAGCCTCTCCTGCCTTATCAGCAGTGCTAAGGATGTCCGATTGCAGCTTAGGCCTACTCCCCGCTGGCAAGTGGACATCCCCTGAGGGCTGCCAGAAGGATGTCTGACTGCCAGCTTAGGCCCCAACCCCTCAGGGAGCAGGCTAAGCCAACAAGTGGACATCCCCCGAGGGGTCCCAGACTGCGAGAGGGCACAGGCCGGGCTGAGAGACAACCCCCCCCCTCCCCCCGTCGCACCAGGCCTCTAGTAAATAAATAAAATTTAAAAGTATATGATATTTTAAATATCATATTCAAGAAACTAAAGCAGCAAAACTTGTTTGATATTCAAATGGAAAACTCTTAAGGTACTCATGAATATCATTCCCATTGAAATTGCAGCTGCTATTAAAACTGTTATTCCAGCCCTGACTGGTTTGGCTCAGTGGATAGAGCGTTGGGCTGTGGACTCAAGGGTCCCAGGTTCAATTCCGGTCAAGGGCATGTACCTTTGTTGTGGGCACATCCCCAATAGGGGATGTGCAGGAGGCAACTGATTGATGTTTCTCTCTCATTAATGTTTCTAACTCTCTATCCCTCTCCCTTCCTCTCTGTAAAAAATCAACAAAATATATTTTAAAAAATAAAAATAAATAAATAAAACTGTTATTCCATAAAAAGTATTGAGCACCTATATAAGCAAGGTACCATGAAACATGAAAAGCTCCAGGACTAAGGTCAGTGAAATAAAGATGTGCTACGTCTTTACCTGCTGACTTATTTATGTGTGTATATGTATATGTGTGTGTGCAGGCAAGCATGTGGGCATTTATTTTTAGTCAATGCCTTAACTTTCTAAAAAAAAATTAAGGGAGCTTACTGAAATAAATTTAACAACATGAAGCAAAAGTTAAAATAAGTAGGTGAGTCAATTAGGATAAAGACTGAAATAAAGTAGAAAAAGTAAGACAAAGCCAAGAATACGGTCAGTACTCCCTGTTCATGCCAAAGTTTTAAGTTTCCTTGTAGCCTAAACAAAGAGGTAAACATGATCTGTCACATGTTCTTGTTGCCCGGAGAGAAAAAGAAACCAATTACTGAGGAGAAGCCCAACGATTGCTGGTTCTACCACCAAAGGGAAAGTCCTCCCACTGGTCCTAATAGAGAGGCACTGTGTAATATAATGAACAGCATCTTCACAGGATTAAGTAAGGAACAACATCCTGATGCAAAACATGTGCATTGTAGGAGGCATCACTGGAGAAGCCTTCAGGGCCACCTATTTAAAATGACAATCCCTGTCCCCACCCTAGCCTTAATAGTTTCCATAGCACCTGGCACATAATTACATTTTACCTTTTTTTTAGATGTCTCCCCACACACACAAACACACTAACTTAAATATAAATTGAATGAAGGCAGAGATTTTGTCTATTTCATTCATCAGCAATCCTGAAATTTAAAAGAATATCTGACATGTAGAAATTGCTCAATATATATTTATTGAAGGAATGAACAAATTTATGGAATTGTCAACATTTAATAAATAATAAGTACTATCATTATTATCAACATATTGTTAGCAGAATTCACAGAACTCTTATGTAATATTCTTTAGAGTAGACAGAAAAGAAAATTAAAACAATTTATTGAAGGCAAAACTATGAAAGTCAAAACAACATGGTATTCGAATGCAGCTTTCAGTACTCAAGATATGAATTTCATGACATCTAAAATCAATAACCTGCATATTTTTGGCTAATCCTTTATAAATGTACATTTGATCAATATAATTAAACTATAAGTTGGGGTTATATTTCCTGATAGTAGTTAAAGAACAGGTATTCTATGTTCTCACGAAGTGCATAGCTGTATGGCTTGGTTCTGCCAAACTGGGTTTAATTAGAACAAGTTGTCTAAAAAATGGCATATGCCACTAGCCAGTGTGGCTCAGTGTTTGATTGTGACCAAGAGGTCACGGTTCAATTCCTGGTCAGGGCACATGCTGGGGTTTCAGGCTCACTCCCCCACAGGGGGCGTGCAGGAGGCCACAGGTCAATGTTTCTATCTTTCCCTCTCCTTGCCTCTCTCTCTCTCTCTCTCTCTCTCAAAAAAAAATCAATTAAAAGAAACAGGACTTTTTTCTGTTGTTTGCTATTAAAATTTATTTTAAAAAATAAAAATTTTGAAATGCCTGAAAATAAGTTGATAATTGCAGAGACAGTGCAAGGGATAACCTCCAACCATAGCTGAGATTTTTCTTAGAGAAAAAGATTAAGTGTCCATGTTAACAGAGACAATTAGATGATGATGGCCCCAAGTGTTTATGCCATAGCTTGATAGTCATTCAAATTTGGGCCTAGAAAAAATTTAAACCAGGATACTCAAAAGTTCATCATACAGCAGCTTAGGAAAACTCCCATGAAGTAATGTAACCTTTTAGAGTGTTGTAGTTGCAAAATTTATACTTAATAAACAAATAAGTTTATCTGCTGAATAGGGATGTTTTCCATAAGGGACTTAAATATCAAGCAACATTTACAAATATGAGAATTTTAGTTTGGTAACAACTGCTCTCTATCCTTTCTGCAATTATTATATAACAGAATCAGTTGTCAAGTTAGTCCTGGTTCCTGACAATAAAACCATGTATCTGGCATCTAGGTGAATATATTTTTCTTTCTCTTGGGTATGGGGGAAGGAGAGAGAGGTCATTCATTTAGGTGATCTTGAAATGGTATCATTTTTTTAACTGGGAGAAAAGAACCACAAAACCTCTCTGTTTTATCACCACCAAATATTATTATTGGATTCATAAAAGCCATGCTCACCTACTTGAGTCCCACTATTAGCTGACAGCTAATAATGATGCAAACTAGCAAGGGATATGTGCCTATGATGGATACTGTCTGTGCAAACAGATCCCCCTAGAGGACTGGAGGACTTATGCCTCCAACTGCTGGGAGTGCTGCCCACCTATCTCTCACCTGTCAGCCTCTTTGGGAATCACCTCCAGTGAGGCAATTTGCGCCTGGCCCCAGTCACAATGACCTCCATGTACCCTTCAGGTTCTCTCCAGGGCTGTCTGTCTCTGCACATCTAAATCTAGCTTGCCATCAGGAACCTGCTGAAATACCAATTTCTTTTAGAGGCCTTTCTGGATTCCCCCAGCAAATGTTCTTTCCACCTCTGAGTGGTTCTGCTTCCTTCCCTGGTAGGGTTGCCAGATAAGATACAGGACATCCAGTGATTTAAATTCCAGATCAACAACAAATAATTTTTAGGTGTATAGGTATGCCCCAAATATTGCATGGGACACACATGTACTAAAATAAATAAAAAAAAGAAAAGAAAGAAAGAATAAAACTATTCATTGTTTATCTGAAATTCAAACTTAACAGGATATCATGTATTTTCATTTGCTTGAACCCAATAATTGCTCTACATCTATGAAGGTTCGGCCTAGTTTCAGAGCTCCTGTTGGGGTCAACTGAGGTTTTTCATTGAGACTATAACTCAGCCCAACTTCTCTGTCTGCCCAATATTGCTTCCTTCCCTACATTAGTCATTAAAATCCCAAAGAGTACTCCCTAATAAACTTCCTGCACACTAATCTCCCTCTTCAAGTCTGTTTCCATGGAAACCCAACCTGGGACAGTGCCCTAAGAATGGCTCAAGAACAGGGCCAATGACAAAGAGAAATGGAGGTGGTCTGGGAGAAAGGTTCAGGCCAAGTTATAAAGAGTATGCACACATTGCAGTTCAATGTCATGAGGCAGACTAGTTCATAAAGCACACCTCAGGTTATATAATTTAGAAGTAAATGCCTAGAAATGTGGAGGTGCAATCGGGTGATTATTTAGTTACTGTACATCACTGCTTCCTCGACCTTTCCACTTTCTCTACGAGCCAGTGAACCTCTGTAGTCTGTAGCAGCATGAAATTCCTCTGAGGTCTTTGAAGGCTGATACAAATCATGCCTTCTATTTCATAATGCATTACCTCACGTTTTTAAAGGGATGTTTTCCCCCCAAATGATTCTACTAGGACACTTCCAGGAAGATGTTCCATGGTGCGCCTGTTGCTTTATATACTTCAGGGAGGCAGCCCTCCGGGCATTTTATCCCAGGTGGAGTAGCACAGCCTTTAAAGGATCTGTTTCCCTCCTTTCTGTCTCTGTGTTTATCCTACGGCGAGCCAGGCCAGGATCTCTTTCTCCCTCTAGACTTCTCCTAACTAAAAGTTTCTGCTCATTTGAAGAGAGAAACTGTACCTGCATTCTTCACCAATCCCAGGCTTGTTTAACAGGTATTGAATGCCTCGGGCCAATGTAAAGTCTCTTTGTTGCCTTAGCAACACTGGGTAATTAGATTTAAAAATTGTATTGATACCAGGTCAGAAGCTGAAACATCCCATAAGACAGAGCGTTGAATGCTATCCTTATTACATAACTTGCATTGAATGCTATAGTTACTACATAAATTGGGCCACTTGCCCACACAGAAGCTTATCTCCCACTTGGTGAAGTTTGGCATTTCCTGAGCTAGAAGAGAGTACAATTATGAGGAAACTTGCAGTTTCACTGTGCAATCCTAATTTCAAGTGATCCATGAAAGCCTTAATTTAAAAAGTCCAGGTTCCATTACTCCCAAATGTTCCCAAATGTTACCCCTTCTCCATCTGAAAAAAAAAAAAAAAATAGGCCTCTTCATCCCTGTCCCTCATTTTCTCTTATTAAATCAAATCTCTATTGTATTGGCTTCTTACTGCTGCTGTAACAAATGACCACAAACTTAGTGACTTAAAACAACACACACATATCATCTCACAGGCCTGGAGATCGGAAATCTAATGTGGTCTCTCCAGGCCAATATCAAGGTGTCAGCAGGACTGTGGAGCTAGCTCCCTTCTAGGCTCTAATATAGGGCGGGGCAAAAGTAGGCTTACAGTTGTTCATATGGAAAATAATACAATAATTAATAAGTAATAATACAAATACAACTGTAAATCTACTTTGGGCTCACCCTGCATAATCCATTTTCTTACCTTTTCCAGCTCTAAATGTTGCCCACATTTTTAGTTTGTGGCCACTTCATCTTCAAAGCCAACAATCTTCCTCCATCATCACATCTTTTTCTCTTCACATCCTACAAAGGTTCCCCCCTAGCCCAGGATAATCTCCCTATCTCAAGGTCATTAACTTGATGACATATGAAAAATCCAGTTTGCCAACTAGAGTACATTTCACAGGTTCTGGGGGCTGGACAGGAAGGGAGACCGTTATTCTGCATGCCATATCTACCCACAACAAAATATTCCTCTTTATCTTGATGTAATCATTAAAACAGGTTCAAAAATATTGGGAGAGTTTTAAAAATAAATATAAATGTATTATATATAAAAAATAAAATTAGAGTGAGCCACACCAAGCTTCCCCTTCTCTACATGATTGTCTCCCCTGTGAAAGATGTTGGTTAGCTGACCAGGATATAATCTCTCCTTGCAGAAAACCATTCCCCCAATTCCGTGTTGGTTAATGCAATTTCTAACAAGGCAACAACTAATCCTGCAATCTAACAGTTCTTCTATGAATGCTAAATCTCTGTAGAATTAACAAATTATATTATTACTTTCTGTTTTTCTGAAGATGAATGTCAAAGAATGTGCATGGATTGTAAAATAGGAATGATAGGTCATTGTCTCATCTATGGGAAAATTCTTCAAAATATTAAGGTAATTCTAATTTCAAACTCTGAGCTCTGGAAGTGGCTGATTTCTATATGAAATAAATTTCTGTCATAACCCCATCAATGCAGTATTTATATTCCTCATCAACTTGAAGTAGTAGAAGTACATCTTTCTTCTGCAGCAAATAGAAATGAAGAGTGCTTACCTTTGGTTATTTGCAAACTGTTAAGATAACCTTCTACTTGGAATATCATGAAAGTCCTAGAATAATGAATAGTATAATATTTATTTTATGGTGAAAAATAATCATCTATCTGCTTTTCATGATATAAAAAAATATTCTGTTCCAAACTCACTCCTAAACCCTTTGTCTTTTTCAAATTTCTTAAGAAATCTATATGCAAATTCTTATTCAGCAGGTAGCTTTTGCAACAAAATACAACCAAGATTTATTGGTTCTTCTTTGTCTGTGAAACTTATCATGCCTATTTGATTTTCTAAAAGACTTAAGAAAACAAACCTATGTGGGCATTTGAACATTTTTAATACAAAAGCGTGAGTGATCATTTACAACATACATCAGACACTCCCTGCCCTGAAACTTTCAGTGGCACCCCACCACCACCACCACACTCCTTCAAGAACTGATAGGAAGCTAATGTAAAGAGTGAAAATGAGTCTCAAAGAGGTGCTGATAAAAGTGTCAAAGGAAAGGAAGGTCACAGGGGAAAATAAAGAACATGAATATGTCACTCTAAAAACATGGGTGCTTACAGCAGAGCCTATGTAGCTGGCCCTCAATAGATAGTTATTGAAAGATATGGCTCTTTATTATCTAAAAGATATAGTTTGTCACTACAGCCATGAGCAACTAGCCACACAAAGACAGAGTGTATGGAGATGAGAGTATTTGTGAGAAAGGGGTTGGTGAGATGTATGGCTAGAGACCTGTGTTCTGGTCACAGCTCTGCCACAGTAGATGTCTGAGTTGGGGAACATCACTTAAACATCTGGATCTGTGATTCCTTTGTTGAAAAATGAAGCAATTAGACTGTGAACTGGAAGATCCCTTCAAGTGCAAATTTTGTGATTCCTAAGACACAAGGAATGGAGTTATTATGATACTGTGTCTTGGCATTATCATACTCTGTGTGATCTGACCTCCCCCCACACTCTGTGTGGTTGTGACCTCTGACTCTCTTCTACTGCTAGTTCCAGCCCTACCTCACTTCCTCTGGTCCCAACGTCAGCCAGTTGTAAATCACCATCATCAATAAGATTAGTAACTGGTCTTCACAGGGACCAATAGGAAACTACTCTCCCCTCAACTCACATTCTCAAATGTTTTTGTTGTATATTTTGTATCCATACCTGCTTTGTGTGAGTAAAGAAATGGCCCTGCCAGTAGATACATAAGCTTGTTATTTGGCATGCTATATAATGAATTCAAGAATATCAAGCAGATCTAGTTTCTCTCTGTTCCCTGAACAGACACTGAACTTTAATTATACCTCCCTATCTCATTAACTGTGGGCTATTCATCACCAGAAGCCCAAGAGATAGAATTCAGGAATAACCTAAAGTCTGTCCTGCAGAAAAAGGTTCCTAAGAGTATTCTTCATTGCTGAAGGTAAATTCTATCAGCTATATGAAAAGTAAGTGCATTTCTCAAGGGGAAGGTCAAGATGGTGGTGTAGGTAAATGCAGTATTTGCCTCCTCCCACAACCACATTGAATTACAACTAAAATACAGAACAACAATCATTCAGAACCACTTGAAATCTGGCTGAATGAAAGCCCTACAACTAGTGAATTAAAGAAGCCACATTGAGATTGGTAGGAGGGGCAGGGGCACAGAACAGGCTAGTCCCGCACTCACGTGTGGTGTTTTTTAAGGGAGAGGGATAGCTTGGCTGTGGAGGCCACCCATGAGAAACAAGGGGTCCTAGCCCCACACCAGGTCCTCAGCCCAGTGTTTCAGTGCTGGGAACAATAACATAGCAATAAATACATGTCTCTCAATAATTGAAGCTAAAAACCAAGATAAGTGAATAAGGAATCTAATGAACAAAAAAAAACTCATGAATGTAACAGAAACAGAGGCATGAAAACATGGAACAGACTGACGAATCTCAGAGGGAAGGTGGGTGGTAAGAAAAGATTAACCAAAGAACTATGCATACATGAGGAACAAATGACCACAATGATACATGGACACAGATAATAAATAGGGCAGTGGGGTGAAATGGGATCTGGTTGGAGGGGGGCAATGGGAGGGATACAGAGGGGACATCTGTAATACTCCAACAATAAAGAGAAAACAAACAAACAAAAACAAACAGTAAATTTCTCTCATCTCTTCTCTTTCACTTAACCTGATACCAAAATAGTAGGGGCCTCACAGACTGGGAGGAAAAATCATGTATCATTTATCACTTCCTTAGAAAAGGAAACATAATTGTAAGCTAGTTCCCAAATATTCAGCTTTTGGTAATTGAAATAAAACATTTGGGAGATTTTTTTTGTAAGTTCCCTATGTATTCTAAAACACAAATACACATAAACTTTGTTTAGTAATCCCTACTAAAATTGATTAATCCAGTCCTTTAATTCTGACCTATCCCTGAGAGATGATCAAGTGAACTTCTCAATAAAATACCTTTTTAAGTGATGCTTTTAACACAAACCAGACAAGCAGATGTGTGGCAGACACAGGTGCACTATTCTGCCTAATATTTTTTGATCAGCCAGTAACCATTACAAACACTCAATAAAGTATATGGTCTTCTTAGGGAGGAAATTCAAGGGAGGAAAGCAGCTCTTATTCTATGAGCATGATGCTTTTAAAATAAATTCTAAAAGAAAAAATGTGTGTTCATTAGTTTTAAAATCTGGAATGTTCAAATAGTGGCAAAGCACAAATTTCAAGTTGAATTTATCAACACAGAATCTAATATGCAAGTTTAAGGAGACCTAAAACAATAAGGTTGACTCACCACTAAATTAGTAATCAATGAGTTTTTCCACAACTAAAAATGACTGAAGTCAAAGTACTTTCAAGAAAATATCATAGTAGATATAATAGTTGTTTTGCCAACCTAAAGTCTCTTGGGTTCTACCTTTATCTTGAGCAGAAAAGTCATCTACCTTTTTTCATTATAAAACTTTGAGCAGGATCATGAAGCTGGAGCTCTCCCATCAATAAGGTGCTAAGTCCTACTTAATGCAATGATTCTCCAAGAAAATTGAGGGATTAAATCAATGGGCCATATATCTGGGGACTTTGTTTACTGCAGCAAAACAAAAGTAAGATTTTGAAACCAACCAGCTTTAATTTTACAAAATGGTCTCTTTCAGATCCTAATTACTTTGTAGTGGAACAATTAATTAATTGAAGGAATAAAACAAATTCTCTCTCATGATAACGGAAGGAGTTTGGGCTCAAGCAATAATAAACTAAACATTGTATAGTAAGTCAAATCAATGTATAGAATTCATCAGTGTGAGTGGGGGAAAGATAGTGAAGTCATGTAATACCAGATTGATATTTAGAATCCACAAAGTTTATAGAGGATAGATATCAGGTATTTTCCTGTACCCAATCAACTTACATTTGAGTGTATTAAAATGGATAGAATAAGAAAGGTCTTAGAACCCTGAACAGACTACTGTATCAGGCCAAATACAAGGTGACCTCAAATTTATGGCAAATAGAAGTACAAATTAATTTCATCTGGTTGTTTATTTCTTCTCAAAACCAATCTGAAATAAGGTACAATAGAAATAGGATTTGAGGGGGGTGACTCTGAGAGTTGAAAGAGAGGATAGGACACAATGGGAAAAGGGTAGCCAGAGGCATCCTGGGAAGTGAGATCATCGTGGATGCAAAGGGTCATGAAGAAGGTAGATAGGAAAGATCAGTTTTCCAAAACCCTTCCTGGGGCTGGTTCCACCCGGAGAGTTCTCAAATCTCCCTCTGGCCCACCCCTTAATTTAGAAGTTATTTCCTAGAAGCACTACTGTGAGAAATAAGAGGAAATTCCCATTTATCAAACTTCATCCTCAAAGTTAAATAGTTAGTTGTACTTGGCTTTATTTTCATTTTTTAGCTGTAATAATTCAGTAACACAGATCTAAATCCTCTTCCAGGTAGCAGGCAGTGAGGGAAGCAGCTATCCACTGTCTACTTCTAGCTCCTTTTCAACCCTAATATTTGGTCATCTTACACCCTCCTAAGATGAGTAGGCCCTGAACTTAGCAAAATTAGCCACAAGAAATAGGAATCTCTGTCCTTCAATCCCATCATTTCTAGAAACTGCTAGAATAGCAAACACAAACACAGATTTTTCTCTCAGCAGGAGATACATTAGTAGATTTCATATTTTCCAACCACTGGAAATAGATGTACCTATCAACAATTTATACACCCCTCCCCCCCAAAAAATGATTTTTAATAGAAATATCTTTTAAGAAGCTCTTGTTAAGGAATGATCCTCAACATTGGACCCCTAACTTTTTCTTCCAAACACACAGAATCCCATGTAGAGTCTCAGCTCAGGGCCCTTAAGAACTTGTGACTAGTTTCTGCTCTAAGAATCCAGTGTGGTCATGCTCTATCCCTAATAGACCAGAGGAGTGCATATGCAGGGCCCTTCTTGTTTTTCTTAGAGAGGAGGATTATACACTGGGAGCAATCAGTAAGTGTCTGCCGCAGTCTTTGTGATTTGTTGATGCACCTAGCTATTCTGACCCTGATGCTCATCTGATGGCCTCGAAGACATGTTTACTGCAGTTTGGTATCCAAATACTACAGTGTTATAAAGTGACAATTAAGAAAACTCAAATATGGTTTTTCTATCAACAAGACATTGTCAGTGGGTTGATGAAAAATGATCTCATGTAAAAGAATTATTTATGTATTCAGACCACTTGACAGTCCACAGTAATTTTCATGCTGTGTGATGGAATTCTCACAATAATTTTCTGAGATTGGAAGTTAATGTTTACTCTATTTTCAAAGCAAACAGACTCAGAAAAGCTAAACAACTTGTTTACAGTTACATGATTAATATGCAATAGAGCCAGAACTTGAACCCAGGCCTCTAGATTCCAAGGTTGAGTATGCTTTTCAAGGTTACATGGTGCCTGACATGTCAGAAATAAAGAAAACCAAACCTGGGATGCTTGCAAACCAGACCTGACACAGCACTGCGAACTTGTAAGAACTCAGTAAAACGAGAATCCCACTATTGGCTCAGCTTGAAGACCTGGGCTGCTGAAGACTTGCTGGTTTATCACTCTCCTCAGCATCCTGGGTACATGTCAGAGTCATCCAGTGAGGTCCAGACCAGCAAAGCTCTGCCCTGGCAGTTTATAGCATCCTTTGTTGAGCATTATTAAAATGCAGATTCCCAGACCTGGCTGTAGACCCCTATACAGAATGTCTATGTATGTAGCCTGAGTTTATGTTCTCTCTGTAGGAGCCACTGATGCTAACCTGAGCTTGCAAACCACTTTTCTTGGGTACAGTTGACTCAACATGTCAATTGTACTAATAAAACAACCATCAATTAAAAGGCTACTCCGGGCTTATTGAATAAGACCAGGGGCTTGGTGCACAAAAATTTGTGCACTTGGGGGGGAGGGGTCCCTCAGCCTGGCCTGTGCCCTCTTGCAGTCTGGGACCCCTTGGGGGATGTCCCCCTGCTGGCGTGCCTGGCCAGCCTGGGTGAGAAACTGATGGCTGTTTGCAGGCTGGCCAAGCACCCCAGTGGGAACCCCCACACCATGGGGGTGTGGCCAGCCTGGGTGAGGGGCTGAGGGCCGTTTTCAGGATGCTCACAGCCCCTTCAGGGTTCAGGTCCCTACTGGGGTGCCTGGGTGCAGGACTGAGGGCCATTTTCAGGCTGTCCACAGCTCCCATTGATCCAATGTCCCAGTGAGGCTGGCTGGAAGCAGATTTCTGGGGTTTATTTATCTTCTATAATTGAAACATTGTTGCCATGAGCCGAGGCCTAGGCATGTAACGAAGCCTCCTGTTTGCTTCAGCTCTGTGGCTTCTATAATTGAAACATTGTTGCCGTGAGCAGAGGCCCAGCCAGCCTACGCAGGCAGTTGCAACGGAAGCCTCCTGTTTGCTCTAGCTCCGTGGCTGCCGGCCGCCATCTTGGCTGGGTTAATTTGCATACAGCTGCTCTGATTGACTGGTGGGTGTGGCTTGGCTGGTGGGCATGGCTTGGGTGTAATGGAGTGGGTTAATTTGCATATTACTCTTTTATTAGATTAGATCATAATAAGCTTAGTTACATCTACTCTAATAAAAGAGTAATATGCAAATTAACCCTCACTCCAAGACACCCAAGCCCCACCCACCAGTCAATCAGAGCAGCTGTATGCAAATTAACCCAGCCAAGATGGCGGCCGGCAGCCACGGAGCTAGAGCAAACAGGAGGCTTCCGTTGCAACTGCCTGCCTAGGCTGGCTGGGCCTCTGCTCACGGCAACAATGTTTCAATTATAGAAGATAAATAAACCCCAGAAATCTGCTTCCAGTCAGCCTCACTGGGACATTGGATCAATGGGAGCTGTGGGCAGCCTAAAATGGCCCTCAGGCCTGCACCCAGGCACCCCAGTAGGGACCTGAACCCTGAAGGGGCTGTGAGCATCCTGAAAACGGCCCTCAGCCCCTCACCCAGGCTGGCCACACCCCCATGGTGTGAGGGTTCTCACTGGGGTGCTTGGCCAGCCTGCAAACAGCCATCAGTTTCTCACCCAGGCTGGCCAGGCACGCCAGCAGGGGGACATCCCCCAAGGGGTCCCAGACTGCGAGAGGGCACAGGCCGGGCTGAGGGACCCCCCTTCCCTCAAGTGCACAAATTTTTGTGCACCAGGCCCTTAGTGTTTTAATAACTAGTTTTAGTTTTCGTAGCCATAATTCTTTCTGTTCCTAAGAACTGTAATTTTTCCTCTCTCAGAAAAGACAAGTTAGGAGGCAGAGCTATCCTCTTCTACTTCTGTTATGTTTAGCACTGAGGCAGGCTCATTAAAAAACAATTTCCATGATTTAAACACAATCTACAATAGAGATAATAGGAATTCCTATAGCTGCAAGGACGCAGAGTCACCTTGATGGCCAACCTGAAGCACTACAACTTGACTCAGACAGCTCAGGGTGGGCAACAGTGGACAGAAGAGTCCCAAGGCAACTCTGGGGCTATGCCCCTACAGCAAATGCTTCAAGCCCCCTGCATTTCTAACAAACCAAAGCCAGAACCACAAAATAACCCTGTAATTAGCACTGACCCTTGTGTAACCTATACAAATAATTAGTTACAAAAATATTGATAGACCTGCATTAATCTACTCATGCATTAGTCAGAAGTGCATTAATCTACTCATGCACAGACACTGTACCATGTAACCGATTATGCTGTCCTCTTTGTGTTGGCTGCTAAAAAGTTTAAGTGGAAATTTAGATTGTACTCCCAGTAAATTTTAAAAAGTGCTTAAAACCCTCACCAGTTCATTCTGCTTAATAACCTCACTTCTGGCTTCATCTTATTGTCCCAATTTTTTAATCCAATTGTTCAACTTTCTTATATTTAATTTTATTTTGTTACATGGGATATATTTTTAGAAGTTTCCCCCACATTCTTTTTAAGAGCAATAAAAGAGAAAGAGAAAAATGAAGAGAAAGAGGAAAAGAGGAGAGGGAGCAAGAGAAAAGGTGGAAGACACTTCAGAGCAGCTGGAGTCCAAATTCTCCATCTTCGCTAAACATTTTGTATCATTTACTTATTACAGATGATATTCTTATGAATATGGATATTATACAGGGGTGGGCAAAAGTAGGTTATTAGTTGTGAGTATCTGAAATAGAGTTTATTTTTGTATTATTATACATTAACTATAGGCATGGTACACAAATTCATGCACAGGTGGGGTCCCTTGGGGTGGCCTGTGGGGATCGGGCTAACACCCACAGTCCAACACCACTTGCTGCTCCTGCCTGCCACTCCCACTTACCCCAGCACCCCTATGCCTGTTGCGGGCTTGTGCCCCCACAACCATGCTCACCAGCCATGAGCCCTGTGTTTGGCACCCATCCCAAGGGGGGATGTTGGGATGCGATTGGCCCTCTGAGCAGGCGGTAGGATGCCCTTGTTGGCTGGGGATCTGGATCCAAACTCTGACATTTATGCTGGTTGTCAGGAGCCACCTGGCAGTCACTTTTATATCATTTCTTCCTTGTGGAGCATCTAGAGAGGGGAAGCACCCATGGTGCCTGAGGCTGACTTCCAGGAGGCGGGCAGCGCTGTCAGGATTGTGCCAATGGTGCTGGTTCATCAGTGCCTGGTCCATTCTCCAGAGATTGGACCTGCAGGACCACTGAGGGAGTAAGTAGCTGACGCTGGGCTAGTGCGCCACCAGGACAGGTCAGTCAGCTGAGCAGTGCTGCTGTTGTGGGAGCACACTGACCACCAGGGGGTAGCTCCTGCATTGAGCATCTACTTCCTGGTGGTCAGTGCACATCATAGCAACCGGTTGACCAGGTCATTCAGTTGTTCGGTTGCTTAGTCTTTTACATATAGAGATGATTGAATTACTTATTTGTATTATAACTGTGAACCTACTTTTGCCAACCCTTTAAGTTTTTCATAACTCTTTCTAAAAAATGTTTATCTGCTGTAGTAAATGAGACTAACATTCTTACACTTTCAACTTAGAACTGTAAAATAGATGAAGCAACAGGGTAAAATTTATTTCTTTAGTAAGTTCCCTACTATGCATGTGCCACACTACATTGTAATTGTAAGTAGGCCTGTCTCCCCTAAAAGACATGTTGCACCTGCCAACCATAATCCCCTGGCTCAAGACAGTCATATGTTTTTCTGAGTGAATGAATTATGGTCAAAGCAAATTCTTATGTATTTGAGGATGCAATCATGCCTAAAACAGACCTCACATCTCTGGAGTCTAGTATATATAGACTGTGATAAACATCTATACTAATAAAAGGGTAATATGCTAATTAGACCAGGATACCTTCTGGAAGTCCTTACAGACAAGGCCATGGTGGTAGGATGAGGCAGAGGAAGTTAGGGGTGATCAGGCCAGAAGGGGAGGGCAGTTGTAGGCAAGTAGCAGGGGGGGATAGTTGGGGCAGACTGGCAAGGGGGGACAGTTGGGGGTAAGAAGGCCGGCAGGCAGAGTAGTTAGGGGCTATCAGACAGGCAGGGCAGGTGAGCGGTTAGGAGCCAGTGGTCCCAAATTGGGAGAGGGATGTCCAACTGCCGGTTTAGACCCGATACCACAGGGATCCAGCTTAAGTCAGACATCCCCTGAGGGGTACCAGATTGGAGAGGGTGAGGGACACCCCCCCCATGCACAAATTTTGAGCACTGGGCCACTGGTATATTAATAAAATATATGTGTAAGTTTATACAAATGATTGTCATGTAAGGTAAAGTGTGATCCACATTATTGAAATGGTAGAGAAAATATGTTACAAGAATCCCAATATGAGAGAGCTTTCTTTCATGGGAGCATTAAGGGAAAGATTCATGGACAAGGTCATTGTCACCAGCTAAAGCAGGCATCCTCAAACTATGGCCCGCGGGCCACATGCCAGGTGTTTTTGCCGCCACTGCCTGTCCTGCTTAAAATAAGATACGTGCAGTATGCATAGAGTTTGTTCATAGTTTTGTTTTAACTACAGTCCAGCCCTCCAATGGTCTGAGGGACAGTGAACTGGCCCCCTGTTTAAAAAGTTTGAGGGCCCCTGAGCTAGAGGCAGTGGAAGACATTCCTTTCAAGCAGAGAAAAATCCACAGGAGCAAAGGAAACATGGGAGAATGCAAATGTGTTCTAGAGACAAGTCGACTGGGGAGGTGAATTGGAACCAACGGATGACAGGAAACAGTGACTTGGTGTGAAAGAAACTGTTATTTACCAACGTCCATCAAACCTTCTTCCTTAATAAGAACTCAATTAGCCAGGCTCCTTGCTGCCTCACTAAGAGTTTCCATTCCCATCCTTTCTGAAAGTTGGGTGTAGCCATAATTGTGTTTGGGCCAATGGAGTGTTACCTGAAGTGTCACATGACTTCTATAAACAAAAGGAGGCACACCCTTCTCTTCTCCTTTATGTGACTGACACTTAGTTGTGTGACCGGAAGCCTGGGCAGCCTTCTCGGACCATGAGGATGAAAAACCTAATCTAGGCTTGATGGGACCTAAAGGACTTCAGGTAGCCACATAGCAGGCCTACACTACCTACTTCTCATCTCTTTGTACAGAAGAAAGAAATAATTTCTGTATTATTCAAGGCTCATTTGGATTTTTTGTTTTTGTTTTTGTAATCCTCTCATGAGGATATTTTCTCTGTTGCTATTCAGAGAGAGTGGAAGGAAAAGAGGGCGGGGGAGGAAGAGAGAGAAACATAGATGTGAGAGAGACACATCGACTGGTTGCTTACCACACTCGCCCCACCAGGGGTGGGGAGCTGACCCAAAACCCAGGTACATGGCTTTGACCTGGAATCGAACCCACAACCCAATGCAAGGGCTGACATTCTACCCACTGAGCATACTAGCCAGGGCTCATATTGGGCTTTTAATGTTATGTGAAGCAAAACCTAATCCATAAAGAATATGCAGGCACAAGACACACACACACACAACATCACAAAACAAAATATATAATCTTATTCTCTTCAGTTGTTAAGCCAACTTTTCCACTCATCAATTTCCTGACTCTCCTATGCCCAGGTGAGACAGCTCTGCTCCATTTAAGTAATGTTTACTGCAAACATAGCCCCTGAGAAACCATCTTCAATAGCATCATCGAAAGCAATTTTCCAGCATCTGATTTTGGTGTAAATCATTAAGATTTTTGCTTTGGCATGCTGCAATTACAGCAAGGCCAGGCTGCAGCATGGAATTAATCAAGACATAGTAACCAGGTCAGCTTCAAAGGACTCATTAGTTCCAGCAGGAGGTGACGGCAAGCACAGGGGAGGGAGCGACACTAAAACTTAAGCAACAAGGTAAAGAATTGCTATTATTCCTAAGCAGATAGAACAACATCTAAATCACATGAACCCTGGATTACAAGGGACCATTGTGCATCAAGATGAAACCCTGACATTTATTCACAAAGCAAAATCTGTAGTCTTCTGAATAAGTGCAGGAAAGAAGGTTCTATGGTAGGAGCTATATAGAATACTGAAATATGCTAATTAACCCAGACACTGTAATAGGTCGACTGGATAGGAGGATGCACACACAGTGTTGGAGTGGGGCGGCAGGGGCCTCCGTGCACCTGTGCTGGGGGAGTACCTAATCAACTGCTTCAAGGGCCAAGAGGGAGGCAGGGCCAGACTGGAGGGTGGGTGGCACTTCATATTTCAAATCATGTGCTGAGATCCTAGTGAAATACAAAAAAAGGACCAAGATACATAACAGTACACCAAATGAAGTTTGGGAAAGGTAGTGGTGAAAAAGAGCATGATGTCAGCAATCTATATCTATAAAAGGCTAATATGCTGTGTCCAACCAGTCGCTATGATGCACACTGACCACCAGGGGGCAGACACTCAATGCAGGAGCTGCCAAGCAGCAGTGACTTGGCAGCAGCGGTTCTCCGGTGATGAACCCTAAAATCAGAGAAAAGGGAGTCTGATTCCTCCCAAGGCCACGCAATTCCACCTTCGGCCATGGGTTATGTTGCTGCTGGGGCACTGTCGCCCTGAATCTAGTTTACTGCACACTTGTGTTTGCGTTCCATACCCTGTATGACAGTAACTTTGCAGAGTGCCCTCTTGCACCCCAGGACCCCTCAGGGGATGTCTGAGAGCCGGTTTAAGCCCATTCTGAAGGCCAGGCTCTCGAGGGACCCCACCTCCTAGATGGACCCTTCTTACTCCATAGCCGCTGGGGAGGGACTTTGGGAGGTTGGTTTCAGGGTGTGTCTGGCCCATCTCGTCTAGTCAATATGAATGAATCTGTGCACTGGGTCACTAGTCAACCAATAAGTGAGAAGATCAGCAGACCCTGTCTGGTTGATCATCCAACTTGCCCCCTCCCCAGATACCTGATGGCTCCAGAAGTTATATCAACATTTGCTGGTGACTTTGAACATCTCTTTTGAAAACTAGGGACACAGAAGCCGAAGAGTTATTTGGTTTGGACAAGTATGAGTCACCTAGAGAAGGAGAAGGTCAGGGTGAAAAGGTAGGTGGGGTCCATGTTGTAGAAGACCACCAGGCAGAGAACTTGTGTTTGGACTACACAGCACTGTAAGTCAGTGGATGCATCTGTGCAGCTAATCACAGGCCTTCAGAACTGGCTTTAAGGAAACTAATCTGATCATGTTGTATAGGTTGTGCACACATGGAAAGCTTGAGACGAGGCAGATATATCTGAGAAATGTTTATGGAGTGACAAGTACAATTTTCTCTCTCACGCATATATATGCCCACGGTTTTGTGGGTTTCTTTACAACCAAAGCTATTTCTAAACTGTGGTTTCCTTTCCTTTTGAATGATAGTCATGCCAGGCTCTGTTCCTGGTGCAAAGCCTATGCAATGCCTGACAGTTTGAGGAGCCCACGTGCATATCATTTAAGGGACCCTAATCCTTCTCCAGCAGCTTCCCTGTGTCACCACAAAACAAATACGTGTGACTATTGACAGAAAGCAATAACCCTTCCTGCAGCTGTTGGATAAATTGCCTTTTAGTAGTCCCACACCATAACTCATGTCAGATCATGTAGATTCAGCCCTTACACATGACAGGAAAAATCTTATCATTAAATGAAGCTCAATACCAAATCCCTAAGCATTGTCTTGTTATTTCCTAAAGCTGTTCCTCCTTCCAGCTCATCCCTGAACTTTCTGAGAGCTGGAAGAATCAAAGATAAGCAAGAATTTCATATTCTCTGTGTATTCCTCTGGGGGATGGCCTCTCGGGTCCTTAGGATTTATATTTTAGAACCACAATTTCAATGCAGATTTTTAACTCCCATGTTAAGCAGCCAAGGAGGAGGTTTCTGACTTGATTAAAGTACTGATGCATAAATTTAATACTTGACATTTTCTTTTGTAGCATAAACCTAGCTAAGTGGGGTGATATTTAAGAGATATTTTTAATGAACTTTCAGTTTGTTTGCGTAGATCAGTTTTCTAAGTCTTAAAGGAACAGAGTTCTGCCACTTGTTAAGTAGTATTTTTGCACATCTCTTTCCAGTGGGAGCCCATAACTGATGGGACATGTTACTACTTGATCTTGATCTTGTTGGGTAGGGGACTGAGGGGTAGGGAGGCAGGACACACAGGAGACAGGAGAATTTGCAATCAAGCTAACCAGTGTTCCACGATTTGGGGTTGGAAAGATATCCTAGATATTTTGAGCCTCACTTTCGTCATTTATAAACTAGGCGTTGTTGCCCTGGTATGAAATGAAATAGCAATTGGGCAGCACTTGAAACACAGAATTCATACCATAGATTGGTTCCTCACTCCTGCACTGAAGGCATCTGGTTTGCCATTTATTTTTCAAACTTGTACAGATCTTGTCCTCAAGTTCTTCCCTTGTAAAAATGAGAAAGGTTAAGTTAGGTTATCAAGGTCCTAAAAACAATGACTTTCTACCCCACTTTAAGCATCACAACCACTAACCAATATGGATTCAAACCCTGTAAGTGGTGGGCAAACAGTGTAGGTGGCTCAATATACCAAAAGGAAAAGAAAATGTAGCTAGCAAATAGTCTGAGAAGTTTAAAAGCTTGAGAGCAGGGAGGAAATCGAGCTGAAGTGAGCTATTCCTTCTTTCTTCCCTTAGGTACACAGGTCATCACTTCCAGGAAAAGAAAGCAAACGAGATGGGGGTGGGGTCAGGAGGGTGTTGTGGGTGTGAGAGTGATGAATAGAAAAGTCAGGAATGAAAAATAAACAGAAGATATACTATATATAACTTAAATACTATATAAGGTGCACCACATAAAATACAATATATACAAACATTCTATATATTGAAGCAGCACACCCTGTTAGTTATACCCCCAAAAGTCAACATCTTTTCTTTTCTTTCATACTTTAAAGCCCTTATTGTCCTGAATGCAAGCTCAGGGTTTGAGTACAAATAACTCTCTCAAACAAATGCAGTTCTAACTCTATTTGAGCTGATTCACAATGACTAGGCAATCTAGTAGACAAAGAGAATGAATGTCATGTGTATTCCCCAGCTGCCAGAGGGAGACTGTGAGTGGAAGATTTTTCAAGGACCATCCATCCACACTCCTTAGGAGGCAGGAGGTCTTCTAACCTGTGCACAGCAATGTTCTTGGAAATTGAGCAAGGGACAAGCTTCAACCACAGGCATCACTCAAACCAAATATATGTGGTATATTCTCCAAGAAAATTCACCAAAAATATTGTTGGTACTCTAGTACAGACAATCCAAAAAGGAATGTAATAGTAATGTAGAACTCAAGTATAACAATTACACTAACTCCAAGTAACCAAAGGAAGAGTTATTCTTACCTTCAAGCCAGCCAAGAAAAAGCCACAAGCATGTTGATAATATGCTTTGAGAACTTTGCGCCCTCACCCTCCCCCCCAAAAAAAGTTTATGTAATTGCTTAAAAACATCCCTAAAAATGAGTATCTAACAATACTATGAAGATTCTTCAAAACCATCTTTCCCTGCCTCCTGCCAATATTTTCATACCTCTCTCTATGAAGTAGGTTTGTCAAAGGTTGTGCTTTATTTTGTTTCAGTTTTATGTAAACTCACACAGCCGACTTCCTCTGGTTTTGCCTTTTGATATCTGTGAGTTGGCTTGATTGCAGTGAGAAGCCAGTTTGCTGTCCTCCCTCTGACCTCACGCTGTGGCCCTCTCCCTGCAGCGGCAGGCCTTCCCACTTTCCCATCTGGAAGGACTGGAACCTCAGGCTTTTCAGGAGCCTGGGCTCCACCATATGGAGAAGGTTGGCATCCATGCACTATGGCTGTGTAGCTCTCAGAGAGTCTGCAAGGTCGAAACGACACTCCTAACAATAATAAGGATTTCTTTTGCCACTCAGAATTTTCACTGATGACACGAAAGCAATAGTGGACAAAAACGCTGCCTTAGCACCAAAAAAGGCCCTAATACCAAACTCTATAGTAGAAGATGTCATGGACTAATAGGGTTTTTTAATGCCAGTTTAATTTTCAAATGTTCCTGATGAATGAGTATTAATTATTGAGTTCATTAAATCCCAACCCTGAGTACCTGTCATTTTAATGTTCTACTGTATATGACAAGCAGGAAGTGCAGAGAAGGCCTGTCTCCTACATATGGGAGTATCACATTGTCATAGGAAAAGCACTTGTATAAATGTTTGAGTTATGATATGAATGAGCTGCTTCCTCCATGGAACACTGTTTTGACTTGGAACAACTGAGTGGTAATCTCTGGTTATTCAGACGTGGCAGACATTGTCTCAAAAATGAACAAAGGGAGCCTGTCGACAAAGGAAAACAAGTGACAGTGTTTGTTGCCAAGGATAACAAGTGAGCTTCCAGGCAAAAATGAGAATTTTAGAAAACTGGAATTCACTACCTGGGTTAGATTCTTCCCTATTCTTAACATTTTTTTCTGATAATACCAGTGGTGATATTGATGAATAATATGATTTCTTTTTACATTGCGTAGATATTTGGAAGATCTCTATGACTCGTTAAATCAGTATTTTCCAAATTGCCAGTGCTTGATGTTATACCCATGTGTAAAAGATCCATTCAAAGAGCAAGACAGGCCAAGTGATTTTAATGTAAAAGATGAAGAAAAGTACACTGACGGGGTTTCAGCTTCCACATGGCGAAGAATCACTGAGGAGGCAACAGCTTGGCAAGTGTGGGTGTGGTATCAAAGGGAAGTGTCCACAGTCCTCTGAAAAAGCTCTAAACATCACTGCTCTCGTTTTCAACTGCAAATCAGTGTGACGCAGATTTTCTTCATATATACTGATCAAAGCATATCTCAACAGATTGACTACAGTGTTTGTGCCCTGTTGAGTCAACAGCTGGCTAGACTCCCCTCTCCTCACTGACCCTGTCTTCCCCCAGGACACCTTACTCCTGTTTGCTGAAAAGGCCCTCTGGATCCCTCATTCAGCACTTTCCCTTGACTATTTGATCATGGGCAACAGTTTGCTATAAGCACTGTCATTGTTGACCTTAACCTGCAGCACAAGTAACTCCCATTAACCTGACAACTAAGAGGCAGCACAGAGGCCTGGGCCCAGGTAGGCCAGCTCCAGAATCCAGCCTCCTGCAGGCTGCATTTCATTTCACTGCTTCTCTGCTGCAACACTCTCTGTTGAGGGGCATGCTGGATCTTCAACCCCGAGCTGGTTCTTTGGTTTGAGGTTAAACCAGGCTCTCCAAGCCAGCTGCAAAGACCTCTTGCCTCTCCATTCATTCCTTGAAACTAAGACTTGTCCTTCTAATCTTGCCGCTAAACTGAACTGTGGGCTGGAGTGTGCTAACCTGCAATGTGATGGGATTTGGAGACAGGGCCTTCGGGAGGTAATTAGGTTCAGGTGAGTTCATAAGGGTGCGACCCTCATGAAGAAATCAGTGCTTTTATAAGAGGCACCAGCGCACTTGCTGACTCTAGCTTCCTCCCCTGCCTAAGGAAAGGCCATCAGCAGCCCAAAGAGAGAGCGCCTCGTCAGACACCAACCCTGCTCAGCCTTGGACTGCTAGTCTCCAGATGTGAGAAATAATTTCTTGTTATTTAAGCTTCCTAGCCTGTGGTGTTTTGTCAGGGTGGCCTGAGTTGACTAACACGTGAGCACAGTTTGATTTTGTATTAATTCTTTACCTGGCTTGACCTGCAATTAGGTGTCTCCTGGTTCAGTTTTTCTTAGTAACACATGACTAGACAATGCTGCTGTCCTGAAAGTGGGGAAGAGCTGAGAGAGGACAGAGTCCTAATCCAGTGGCAGTCCTCCCTGTGGGTCCTCAGGCTCTGGACCAGCCCGGCACTGTTTCCAATCACAGAAGCCAGAAGCGAGCTGCCCTTCTGTCTTCCCCACTTATCACATGCCTGCTGCTTTTAATCTCTGTTTTGTAACCTCCCTATTCTCCTAAACTTCTTGGGAAACAAGTAATGATATTTCACTTTAATTCCATGGCAACAATGGATTTTGCTTATTAGAAATGGAAGCTTCTTGACGCAGTACCATAATCCTCTTTTAAAATAGCTCCTGGGGCTCTCTGTAGCTGTAAATTATAAAAACAAAAGTGGGATTAAAAATATACCTGCGCTGTGAATAATGATCTAAACTGTAATACATCAAGTTTAAACAGTAATCTGAATGCAACCTTGGGATAAATGAGGCGTTGGTGGTGTAAGCCTTGGTTGTTGGTTGCTCTTCTCTGATTTTATAATGTAGGAACAATATAAATCACTCTAGGGGAAGATTAACCCACACCTGTCCCTTCTTGGCCCAGGAGATAGACACAGGTAATGATACAAGGAACCCTCTGCTTTTGCTACCATAGGCAATGTGCCCAGTGTTCCCATGGCTCCTGTGTTATCTGTGCTGATATGACACTGTTTTTTCTTTCATTTAATCTAAATTTATAACTACACATGCAATTACTTGCCACTAGACTAAGGTGACCAGATTTTAACATTGGTAAAGCAGGACACCATTGACTAGGGGAATTCTTTTTTAGTATTATTACTAGTGGCCCAGTGCATGAAATTCGTGCACATTAAAAGGGGATTAATTAGAGGAAATATTTTAATATTGCTATTTGCCCTTTCTCTATAATAGAAGTGTCAGAGATTAAAGAAAATTAGTAAAATGTATATGAAAATCTTCCTCCTGTCAGAGTCTGGGGTGCACCATGGAACCCAGAGTCACGTCTTCAACCACCCACGTGCACCTCAAAATTGCTCGAGACCCAAATCTGGATGGCCCCCCTTCATTGGGCTAGATCCAGACCTGGCCGGTCCCACCCTGTCAAGCCCTGCCAGGTGAGGGGGTGCAGCCTCAGGACCCCTGGGTGCCAGGGCAGGGGGCACGGCCTGAGGTCCCCCATCAAGCCCTGCTGGGTGGAGGGAGTGGCCTGTGATTCCCCCAGCCTGGCACAAGGGCAGGGGGCAGAGCCTGAGGTCCCCTGGCCTGGTGCTGGGGTGGGGGGCATGGCCTGAGGTCCCCTGGCCCAGCACCAGGGCAGAGGGCACACTTGAGGGCCCTGTCAAGTCCCGCTGGGTGGGGGGCACAGCCTCAGGTCCCCTGGCCTGGGTCCAGGGTGAGGGGCATGGCCTGAGGTCCCCCGGCCTGGCACCAGGGAAGAGGGTGCAGCCTGAGTTCCTCTGGCTTGGTGCCAGTGTGGGGGGAGCAGCCTGAGCTCTCCTGTCAAGCCCTGCAGGTGGAAGGCACGACCTGAGGTCCTCTGTCAAGCCCCATGCAGGAGGTGGGTGGGTGCTGATTGCTCCTTAAGGCTCATTATAGGAACTTAGCCTCAGCTGTGGGTGCAAATTGACCGGAGTGATGGTCAATTTGCATATTCCTTCTTTATTATATTAGAGATTACTTAAAATATTACAAAGAGTAGTACATATGCCTCTTTCCAAAAATCAGGACTTTTTTAAAACGCTGCAAGACACAGGACAAATTGTTAAAAATCGGGACTGTCCCGCCAAAAGTGGGACGGACGTCTGGTCACCTTACACTAGACTATAAGTTGTATTGGGGCAGGTCTGCTGTTTATTTTTATCACAGTCATGCTCCTAGCATAGGCCAATGATCCCAGTTTGCTGAGACTTTCCCAGTTTCAGTACTACAAGTCCTGCATCCCAAGAAACCCCTCAGTTGCAGGCAAACTGGGACAGTTGCTCCCTATACCCTAGCACTTAGTTCAATAAACAGTTTTTGAATGAAGGACCAGCCATAAGAAGTAGCATGTCATTCCTAAAAGAAATAACATGTTTGAAGGATAGAATAGTGTGGCTACGAAGAGCATGACTATGAGGCTAGATGGCTAGGTTCAGCTCCAAGCACTGCCATTTACCAGCTATGTGACCTTGGGTTACTCAGTTCCTCATCTGTAAAATGGGAAGCAAATGGTAGCAATCACAAAGGGCTGTTTGAAATTCAAGTTGGTTCATATACATGTAAAGCATTTATAATGGTGCCCAGTGCATGTGATTAGAAAGTATGAAAACATCTAACATATTAAGTGACCTATTAGATGTCAGAATTTATTTTCATGAGTACAGACAGGAACCAGGAGAAATTGTTCTTCAGTGTCTTTCACCTCTCTCTTTTTTTAATTTTTTATTGATTTTTTACAGAGAGGAAGGGAGAGGGATAGAGAGTTAGAAACATCGATGAGAGAGAAATATCGATCAGCTGCCTCCTGCACAACTCCTATTGGGGATGTGCCCGCAACCAAGGTACATGCCCTTGACCAGAATCGAACCTGGGACCCTTCAATCCGCAGGCTGACGCTCTATCCACTGAGCCAAACCGATTAGGGCTCACCTCTTTTAGGCTTGTCAAAACTGAATCAGGTACCTCCTTCCTGGGTACTCAATATAAGCTCCCACTAACACAGCCCCTGCTGTAGAACATTCTACTCTCTAACAAGGCACTATACACATTCTCTGAACTCGTCCCTTCTTTGCTTATCAATATGCAGTCTTCATCTATTTCTTTCTTAGCCCTGTTATGGAAATGAGTTGCTAGTGGCTGGTGAATTCATTTGTGATGAAATTCCTCCTCCCCATCCCACCTCACCTCCCACGCACAGGAGTTAACCCTCAAAGGGAAATCTCAGAAACCTCGTTTTATAATCCAGAGAAACTACTCCCTAATGATTGGGATTTTAAACTATGTGGGAGGGAGGAGAGAATTTGGAAACAGGGTCATTTCAATGGCATCTCACAAATCACTGGGAAGACAGCTACCTGCTCTATGGAGAACTGGTTTTGTGCATGTGTGTCTATGGTTTTTTGTTAATCTTCACCTGAGGGTGTCTTTCCCATTGATTTTTAGAGTGAAAGAGATGGGGAGAAACAAGGAGAGAAACATCGATTAGTTGCCTTCTGCATGCACTCCAACTGGGGCCCAGGGATTGAGCCTGCAACCAAGGTATGCCCTTGACAGAACAAAATCCAAAACTCTTCAGTTCATGTGCCAACCCTCTATCCACTGAGCCATACTGGCTAGGACTGTGGAGAACTGGTTTTACTGGATGCTCTTGCTACAGATTTTTGCTTTAAAACAGATATTCATTACTAGTTATCTATTATCTAGTATCTGTCACTACTAGAGGCCTGGTGCACAAAATTCATGCACTGGGGATGGGGGTCCCCACAGGGAGCGGGCCTAAGCCATCAGTCAAATATCCTTAGCACTGCTGTGAAGGCAGGAGAGGCTCCTGCCACCACTGCTGCAGTCACCAACTGTGAGCCTGGCTTCTGGCTGAGCGGTGCTCCCCTGTGAGAGTACACTGACTACCAGGGAGCAGCTCCTGCATTGCGCATCTGCCCCCTGGTGGTCAGTTCATATCCTAGCCGAAACCGGCTCTCGAACATCCCCTGAGGGGTCCTGGATTGTGAGAGGGTGAAGGCCAGGCTGAGGGACCCATCCAGTGCATGATTGGGGTGGGGGGTGGGAGGTTGGCCAGCTGGGGAGGGACCGTGGGAGGGCTCCAGGGCTTGTCTGGCCCCATCATGCCCAGTCCCGATGGGCTGGACCCCAGCAGCAAGCTAACCTACTGGTTGGAGCATCTGCCCCCTGGTGGTCAGTGTACATCATGCAAGCAGTTGACTGGCCTTAGCATATCATTAGCATATTACACTTTGGTTGAATGGATGACTGGACACTTTGCATATTAGGCTTTTATTATGCAGGATGAGGATAATATTGGAAAGCTGAAAATTATTCTTACATAGGAGTAAAAGTGCAGGGAAAAGAAGACCAAAGAGGTAGTTTGGAGAGTAATGCAAATATGACCACACCACCCATCATTAGGGTGAATTTCTGTAGGTGGACAGGGCCTTCAGGAAGATGATTGAAGGGGAAGCTTAGAGGAAAACCTCCACTTTGACCTTCACTGTACCTAAGAAAAAGTCTTAGAAATGCCCAGCCAAACACAAAACTGTAAAATGGCCACAGATTAATATATAATTTCCTTTTCAATGCTGATTCCCTCTCCTTTTATAGCCCGGTTCCAGGCATCAGATGCCAGCTACACCCACCCAATGTCCCTCTGAAGTTCGTGCTCCTAAAGAGTGTCCCAAACTTCCCAAAGTCAGTTAACTAACTGATTTCCAGGCTGAACAGGGTGATCAGCCAAATGTCTCCTATCACCTAATGTCCATGAGGTGTCTGCAGATCGCCTGGATCTGGGGTGAGATCTTTCTGTGCTGAGTAGCTTGCTGGATAATTGAACGATAGGCTGGCTCTCATAGGACACAAGTTAGTCCCTACGTTTTACTTACTAAGTAAATTTAGGAAATAAAAAGTGTAGCTTCAGCTCTGATCCAAGTTAGAAATTTTTGCTGGAAGGTGATAAAGGGGAAAGGTTTATAAAAATTCAAGAATGTATTTGTTATACTAAATTGTTCAGACGTATGACTATTTTTTGTCTTGCCATCATTGATGCAATCATATTAATCACTAAAATAGATGTCTTATACTTCTGAGCACAGGATTTTACACAAACACATTCTTCAAGGTTCTGTCTAGAGATATAACTATCATCAATCCAGGAAACCATTTTAAGCTAAGCGGCCTCTTCCTTCCACCAACGACCAATTAATTGCCAGCCTGAAGCCTCCACAAGGAAAGTAGCAGTAATTGGCGCTTCCTCCTGAAAGCAAGCCATTTCTCTAAGTTGATTATGGGTCATAATTACTCATCTTAATTTCAGTAATAATTCACAAAATCCTTTATAAAATTCCAGTTTATAAAAACCTGCTTTATGCAGACATTGTCCAATAAAGGAAGAAGAAATTATGAATTACCACTGGGAGGGGGGTGACAGGAAACAGTGCCTTGGATTTGATAAAATTGTTAGCAGCATTTCTGTCTGAGGAACAAAATTTGGTCTGTTCAATAACGGCCAGAGAGGCTTGTGGGGGCATAGCCAGAGAGGCTTGGGGGGGCATAGCCATGACATGGAAATCGTTCTTGTGTTGTTGCAATTGTATTTATTTCTTATTAAACTGCCTCAGGCTTCTGACATTTTGTTAGACCCTGTGTATAATTAGGATCAAAGAACTAAGGTTTGGGTCTCTGCCTTCAGGGAGTTTACTAAAAAGACCTCAGGTGGTGGTGATAATACTCGCCTCTCCCTTCATCATTCATAAGAGTAACCATAATCAGCTTGAGCAAGACTCAGAAACTTCCTCTAAAATATGCAATCATGCTCTAGCCGGTTTGCTCAGTGGATAGAGCATCGGCCTGCGAACTGAAGGGTCCCAGGTTCAATTCCAGTCAAGGGCACATGCCCAATTTGTGTGCTAGATCCCTAGTAGGAGGCATGCAGAAGGCAGCTGATCAATGATTCTCTCTCATGATTGATGTTTCTATCTCTCCCTCTCCCTTCTCTAAAATCAATAAAAACATGTTGTAGAAAGAAAGAAAGAAAGAAAGAAAGAAAGAAAGAAAGAAAGAAAGAAAGAAAGAAAGAAAGAAAGAAAGAAAGAAAGAAAAAGGAAGGAAGGAAGGAAGGAAGGAAGGAAGGAAGGAAGGAAGGAAGGAAGGAAGGAAGGAAGGAAAGAAGGAAGGAAGGAAGGAGAGAGAGAGGGAAGGAAGGAAGAAGGAAAGAAGGAAAGAAAGGCAATCAGGCCCTAAGGGCAGTAGCAAAGACAAATTACTCCAGTGTAGTTCTCTAGTTGCATAAACAGGAGAACAGTTCAGTTTCTTACCAGCCACAGTGCACCTCTCTCTGGGCCCCTCTAGAGGGACACCTCTCCAAGGCAGGTCTCGGATGTTAGTCATGCTTTTGAATGTGGGGTCCATGAGAACAACTCTTTTGCAGGCAGAGCAAAGGGGAAACTCCAGGCACAGGGAAGTCTGGGTGCCACTACCATATCCAGAAACAGATGAGGTGTGCAGTATGATAGGACAGAGCGAAAGGGGAGGTGACCATATCATTTACGATCCAAACCAGGATACTCAGGGCAATAGGCATAAACCGGGGCTGCCCAGTTTGGACAACTTCTAGATGGAAGAGCTCATCATTTATCTGATGAATTGGGAAGATTTTTTTCCCTGGTGAGAGATGCTGGTCAGATCAAGCAATGACAGAGCAGAAGTCAGCGCTAACCCATCACAGGGCGTCTTTGCATCCCCGCAGCATTGTCACAACACTGCCACACACAGTACTGATGCTCCGCTTCAAGCAAGCGAGTGCATCTCCCAATGCCATACAGGCAACTGGCTCTGTGACTCTGGGGATAACCAGAAAATTATATGAGAGTTTCTTCAGTCTCAGCCATGGCTCTTCCACTCACAATGTGGGGCAGTAGGGAGAGCAGGAGGATTTGTTGTGTTCACATCTAACACAAATGCTCAGCGGGACCAAATTTGTGGTTTGGCAGAAGTTGTCAGACACTAAAATGTCCTCTGAGAATTCTCAAAAATTCTGACCCTCCTCCCACCCCACTATACAGTCCTGGGGGAGGAGGTGTCTTTCCAATATTTTACCTGCTTGTTCATGTTGTGGCTCCTCAACAGGAACAAGAGAGACATGAGTGCATTCATCTGCATCTTCTTCCTGGGGTCACAGCTCTTGACATCACAGGCACAAAGCACCTCCACTAATTATCCCCATAGCAATTGTTCCAGTAGCCTACCTACCCTCAGCCTTTGCATCTTGACCTCCGGGGGCTCAGACAGCAGAGAAGGCTGTGCTGTGGTTTTACGCTTCTCTTCCTTTCAAGACGAGAGGGATTAGAATTATAGTCTTCCTTTGATTAATATAGAATTTCTTTTTATCTGGACACTTAATGGGAGGAAAATAACACCCTCTCCTGCCCTAAGAGAATGCTTATGCCACGGCTGACAGTTGGAAGATCTTACAGGGGCTCAATAAGTATTAAAGCATTAGTTTTATCTCATTTGAAAGAAAACCGATTCATGCCTTCTGCATACTGAGTTTCTTTTCTCCTGCAAAGCTAGCAAATAGGACTGCATAAAAACAGGTTTACTGGCATGACGACAATTACCATACAATCACTCCCTCACTGCCAAAACCAAGCATTTCCACCCTGTCCCTCATATTAACACCTGTCATTGGGGACAGTGCTTTCTTTAACCCTTCCCTCTCCCACTGCCCCACATCATTACCTTAAATCCTTAAGGATCAGCCCCTTCCTTTTATTTCCACTTCTTTCACCCCAGCTACTGAGCTCTTGACCTTATACCAACACTAAAGCAACAGCCTTCTAACTGGGCTCCCATTCTTCAGTCTCACCCATTTTCAATCAGACCTGCCCATCAGTGAGATTAACCTTCTCAAAACACTGTCTCCCAGACCACGCCATCATTCTGGTTAAAGTCTTCACAGGTCCTCTCTTGCCCTGGAGAGACTGTCCAAACACTCTAGATCTGCCCAAATATGGTGTCAATCCAATTCATCATTGTATCTCTTACTGGTCACCTACCCCCTCAAAACAGGCCATGGAAATCCCTACATTCTGCTTTGGGTTTAGACTGCTTCCCACCAGGAAATCTTCCAACTTTTCCAATGCTTCTCTCAACTAGGTTAGAGGTCAAAGTGGTACAATTGTGCCCAGCCAGTGTGGCTCAATGGTTGAGTGTCAATCTATGAACCAAGAGCCCATGGTTTGATTTCCAGTCAGGGCATGTGCCTGGGTTGTGGGCTCCATCCCCAGTAGAGGGTGTGCAGGAGGTAGCCGATCAATGATTGTCATCATTGACGTTTCTATCTCTCTCTCCCTCTCCATTCCTCTCTGAAATCAATAAAAATGTATTTTTAAAAAGTGGTACAATTGCTGGTTTTGAAGATGAAAGGCCCACAAGCCAGGAATGTAGGCAGCTTCTAGAACCTGAAAAAGGCTACATATCTAATTTCCCATAGAGCCCTTAGGAGGAACACAAGCATGCCACACCTTGATTTTAGTAATACCTTGATTCCAGTAACACCCATTTTCAAATTGCTGACCTCCAGAACATAAGACAATGTGGTATTGATTTAAGCCCCCAGTGTGTAGGCATTTATATAGCATTATATCCTAGCTACTTACAATAAGGCAGACACTGCGAAGAGCTTAATCTTCATTAGTTCACTCTTTCGCAGTGCTCTATGGGTAGTTACTATTACCCCTACTTTACAGATAAAGATATAGAGCCCAGAGCCCTAACCAATTTGGTTCAGTGGATAGAGCGTTGGCCTGTGGACTGAAAGGTCCCAGGTTCAATTCCGGTCAAGGGCATGTACCTTGGTTGCGGGCACATACTCAGCAGAGGGTGTGCAGGAGGCCGCTGATGGATGTTCCTCTCTCATCCATATTGCTAACTCTCTATTCCTCTCCCTCTCTGTAAAAAATCAATAAGATATGGAGCCTTACAAAAGTTACCCATGGTGTCTCTCTCTCTCTCTTTCTCTTTCTCTCTCTCTCTCTCTCTCTCTCTCTCTCTCTCTCTCTCTCTCTCTCTTACACACACATACATACATACATACATACATACATACATACATACATATACACACAGTTAGTGGTGGAGCCAGATATCAAATTTAGGATCCTCATGCCAAGTTCTGTGCAATTAGTCATTTCAAACTTTTCTCAAATGAGAATAAAGAAAGGCTCAGGTGATAATAATGACAGAACAAGACACAGAAATAGCATTTCTACCTCTTGGCTGGCAGGCTCCTGGGGAAGAAGTTGTTGATCTTTTTAATAGATGTTGTACAAAAAGAGCAGGCTGCACCCCACCTCCGCAGCCAGGATCCTGGGCAATCAGGTCACTTCTGGGAACTCTGACACCCAGTGTCTCTCCCTTTTGTTCTTGCACTTTCTTTTTTAAAAATTATCTTTCTGTGGTCCATGGGAATAAGGGAAGGGGGAGCATGGGAGTGAGATTGCTCAGGGCACCAGTTTGACACTTTCCTTTGCTAAACAGCCTCCCCAGATCAGGCAGAGGATCTCAGGCTTCAGAAAACAGGATGTTCCCTCTATGTATCACTGCAGATTTAGATTTTAGTCTGAAACAAGCCTCCCCTGATCTCCCTCACCCAATCGCATGACCTCTTTGAACCCTCCCACAGCATGAAAAATCTCTTCTGGGAAACATTCGCATTGTTACAATTGTCCATTGTATTTATGGGTTTTTTAACTAAAATGTCTCCCCAGCCTCCACCAAGTTAGGGATTATGTCTATCTTGGTTCACATTCTACCCGCCAAGAGTCATCCTTGATGTCTTTCTTTCCTAAACCCCCCACATAGAATCTTATCAGCAAATCCAGTCAACTCATATTCTGAATCCTTCTGCTAACACTCCATCTCTATTGCTATTGACAATGGCCAACCCTTCAGCCCCTTATTTGGGTTGTTGCCATAGCATCTTCTCTCTTTATCTAAGATGCTTCTCTGCACAATTGCAATAAAACCCAACACCCTTCATCTGACTTCCAACCTCCTGCAAAATCTGATCCCTGCCTTCCTTTCCAAACTCATGTTAAGACCTTCTTCTCTCTGCCCATCTCATAGGTCAAGTTTATCCCAACCCCACGGCCTCGGTTCTCATTTTCTCTGCCTGGAATGCACTGCCCCTCACCATCCTTCACACGGCTGATTCCTTCTCAACATTCACATATCAGCAAATGCCTCTTCTTCTGATGTTACAGTCTAAGGTAGCGACCTAGTCACTCCCTGTCATATTCCCCTTTATAAATTTTCTGCATGGAACTTACTATATACAATATTCTTTTCTTATTTATGTGTTTCTTTGTTGACTGACCTCTCCTTTCATTTAAATTGAGCTTCATGAGAGCAGTGACATGGTCTTTCTTGTCTCCACTGTCTCCCAGTGACAAGAACAAGGCGCTCACTAAATGTTTGTTGAATAAACATGAATGATTTATTGGCACTTTGCCTGATGCGTTGTACATTTTCAGTAACTATTTGATGAATGAATGACTTCATAGAAATATGGTTTTAAATTATTAAACATTTATGCATTTTCTACTCAGCTTGACACAGTTAACATCAATGTTTTTTTAAAATTCAGATTTCAAAGAATTAATTTGACATATTGAAATAAGGCCTAGCAAAACTTAAAGATACAACTCTGAGATCCAAAGAGTGCTCAATGCAACTTTGAGCAATAAAATAAATTCTTACTGACTCTGGTATTTTACACATTCTGGGATCTACTTAGCAGAAAGAAGCACAAAAGTATTAATAAAACGTCTTTGTAATGATCCTTACATTTGTATAGCTGCCTAATATCCATCACTGAAGCTTCCTGGGCATTCCTGCTGGCATAAAAATGGAATTAAAGTAATGGTCATAAAATGGTAAACATTTGGGGGACTCTGCTCCCAATTTCTCTGGGAGGTTGTCTGACCAAACACCCCACCCACCTTCAAATCAGTCAAGAGATCATTTTGGGCAATGTCTTCCACAAGCTACGTGAACTGACCTTCTCTTTAGTCACAGGGAAACATGTTTCTCTACTGTCACACTTTTATTCATTTGGCAAAATCTCTAGTAGCTGCTGCTGACCACAAGAGCCACCACTGGTGAAGCCCAGCAGGGTGGTCACCTCTGCAAGACCCCACTCTTCTCTGTGATGCACCTGCCAGTGCGAACATGTTCAGGGTGCAAGTAAAGTGCTCCGGGTGACCCCAAGGTCATTGCCTATCCCTGCTGGACTGCTGCCACCAACCTCCTGCGGCCTTCCTTGGAGACTCGATATTTCCCAGGTATTTTAGAGAAACTGGGGTTTTTAGTTTGGGGTTTCTTATTTATTGAAAATTTCCCTCCCCCTATTCCTCCTTAGGACAGACAGAAATTGTATTATGCTCTGAATTATGACAGCTTTTCTACAGGCATTATTCTTGAACCAAATGTGTACTTCAGCTTTCTTTTTTAATAACATGCGTGGCTATACAAGGACTAAAAAAGGTTACTTTCCTGGAACTCTCTCAAAGAAGCTACCACCTAGGGTATATGCTTTAATAAGTTGAGAGGGAAAATCAAGAGGAGAACTTGAAATACCAAAAATATGTTTTCCTACACATGTCATAAGGGAAAGGAAGTCCCTGGACTGTAGCTTGGCACCAGTCAAGATGGTGGTTACCAGGAGAAGGTATGATGGAGAGTGGAACCAATGATTTTGAAAGTTTGAAACTTTTTCTGGGTGGATGACAAATATGTCAAAATATTTAGGAAAAGTATGTACCAGTTGGTACAAAGAAAACTAAGAAAAGCAAAAGCAGGATAGTTCTTAATGATGAGATAACAATGTTTAACACAGTAATAGAGCAATAGCTGCTTCACTGTAAATAATCTTTATAAAGTCAGGATAATGTAGCTCCTAACTAGTGATTTAACTAAATATTATAATATAACTATAGAGGAAGTGGAGTGGGAGCGAAAATGGAGAAGGAACAGGAAATCATCACCATCGCAGAATCAATCCTATTGACTAAAATCAACCACCAAAGGCATATTGTTTAGCTATGTGGAAGTAAATATGAAAAGACAGGGCTAAAATTATTGACAATTGGCTGCCTTGGGGCAGCACCTAGAAGAGTGCCCCACATATTGTGTATTAATAACAATTTCAAGAATTCTAAGTTACTGGCCTTCTGGTCACTCCCCTTTGGGTTCAGTTCATACTGAGAATACTTATGTGCCAGTGCCATGCCAACACCTGCCTCAGCAGATCTAGCTTCTCAGAAAACTTCCGCAAAGGCAGCATATAGTGAACAGTGAATAGTCGAATGGCCGAACAGTCGGACACTTAGCATATTAGGCTTTTATTATATAGGATGGTCAAGTAATATCCCATTGTATATATGTACCACCACTTTTTTGTCTACTCTTCTATTGGGGTGTTTTCATATCTTGGAAATAAAGCTACAACAAATATAAGGGTGCATAAGTTCTTTTAAATTTGTGTTTTGTATTTCTTTGGGTATATACCAAGACGTATAATTTCTTGGTCAAAAGGCAGGCTCATTTTTAATTTTTGAAAATTCTCCATACTGTTTTTCATAGTGACTGCAGTGTTCTGCATTCCCAAAAACAGTGCACAAGGCTTCCTTTTACTCCACACCCTCGCCAACACTTGTTGTTTGTTGATTTATTGATGATAGCTTTTCTGGTATGACATGATATTTTGCAGTTTTAATTTGCATTTCTATAATGAGTAGTATATTGAGCATCTTTTCATATGTATATTGGCCATCTATATGTCCTCTAGACCAGTGTCTATTTAGATTCTCTGCCCACTTTTTAATTTGGTTGTGAGGTGTGTGGGTTTTTTGTTTTTTTTTTTTTTGGTGATAAATTGTATGAGTTCTTCATAAATTTTGGATATTAACCCCTTATTGGATGTATCATTGGTGAACATCTTCCTTTTAGTAAATTGTCTTTTCATTTTTAAAAAACATTTTTTTATTGATTTCAGATAGGAAGGGAGAGGGAGAGGAAAATAGAAACATCAATGATGAATCATTGATCAGCTGCCTCTTGCATGCCCCCTACTAGGGCTCAAGCCCATAACTCAGGCATGTGCCCTGACCAGGAACTGTGAACTCTTGGTTCATAGGTTGACACTTAACAACCGAGCCACACCAGCAGGGCAGTTGTCTTTTCATTTGGTTAATGCTTTTCTTTGATGTGCAAAAACTTAGTAGTTGATATAATTATCTTTGTTGTTTTTCCTTTTGCTTCCTTTGCCCAAAGAGATATGTCAGAAAAAAATATTGCTAAGAAAGATGTCAGAGATTTTGCTGCCTATGTTTTCTACTAGGAGCTCTATGGTTTTGAGTCTCACATTTACATTTTTAATCCATTTTAAATTGATTGATTCTTGTATACGGTATGACAAGGTGGTCTAGGTTCATTTTTTGCATATATCTGTCCAATTTTCCCAACACCATTTATTGAATACACTGTCTTTACACCATTATATGCTCTTGCCTCCTTTGTCATAGATTAGTTGCCAATATAGGCCTGGGTTTATTTCTGGGCTCCCTGTTCTGTTCCATTGATCTGTTTTTATGCTGTTTTCATTACTATATTCTTATAATGTTTGCTATCAGGTAGCATAATACCTCCAGTTTATTCTTTTATAAGATTGCTGTTGCTATTCAGGGTCTTTTGTATTTCCATACAGATTTTTGGATTACTTTTGTAGTTCTGTGAGAAACACCATTGGTATTTTGATATGAATTGCATTGAATCTATAGATTGTTTGGGTAATATAAACATTTTAATGATGTTAAATCTTCTTATCTGTGATCATGGTATATGTTTCCATTTATTTGTATTTTCTTTAATTTCTTCCTTTAATGTCATAATTTTCTGAATACAAGTTGTTCACATCCTTAGTTAGATTTATTCCTAGGTATTTTTGATGCAATTGTAAATGGAATTGTTTTCTTAGTTTCTCTTTCTGATAGTTTATTCTTGGTGTGTAAAAATGCAACCAATTTCTGAATATTTATTTTGTATCCTGCTACTCTACTAAATTCATTCATCAGTTCTCATAGTTTTTGGTGGAATTTTTATACTCTATATAGTATCATGTCATCTGCAAATAAGGTAGTTTTAATTCTTTCTTTCCAAGTTGGATAGCTCTTATTTCTTCTTCTCTCTATTGCTGTGTCTAGGACTCCAGTGCTATGCTGAATAAGAGTGGTGAAAGTAGAATCATATTTAATACTACAAACAGTCTGTCTTTTACTGAGGCACACAACATATTTTTAAAATAAAAATAACAATGTTAGCAATTCTAAGGTACTGGCCTTCTGGTCCCTCCCCCTTGGGTTCAGTCCATTCTGAGAATACTTGATGTGCCAGTGCCATGCCAACACCTGCCTTAGCAGAGCTAGCTTCTCAGAAAACTTCCCCAAGGGCAGTATATAGTGAACAGCCTGGATTTCCACCAACTCTTGACTGAAACTTGCTTCTTATAAAGACAATATAAATAGTGAGCTGAGATGATGACATAGCAAGTCATAAAAACTGGTATAATAAATCTAACTTCAAAGTAATTTTTCCATACTAAACAAAAATACAAAGAATTCGTCCAAAATTCAATTTTTCTGTTTATAAAAAGCCATAGCTATGAAATGACCAAAGTACATAGGTAAAATTAAAACATAAAAAAATGAACAAGAACATAGAGTGCTATAAAATGAAGCTTGATTAAATGGATCTATTAAACAAAGAGACAATGATAAAATGGTAAACAAAGACTATTAAAAACAATGAAAATGATCAATAGGTGAAAGTATATTCTAGATGAACTAAGAAATATGAGAATAGTTAAAAATAAATTAAAATATGCCCTGACCGGTTTGACTCAGTGGATAGAGCGTCAGCCTGCAGACTCAAGGGTCCCAGGTTCGATTCTGGTCAAGAGCATGTACCTTGGTTGTGGGCACATCCCCAGTGGGAGGTGTGCAGGAGGCAGCTGATCGACTTTCTCTCTCATTGATGTTTCTAACTCTCTACCCCTCTCCCTTCCTCTCTATAAAAAAAAAAATTAATAAAATATATTTTAAAAAATAATTAATTAATTAAAATAATTAAGAGAATACCAAAAAGATGGAAGATAAAATTACAATGGTTCTAGAAATTCAGACGTCCTGTTATTGATACCCCATTGAAAAGTTTATGGGTCCCTTGTAGCAAGGTGATCAGTGGTTCTCCCCAAACTTGAGGTCACTACTGCAGTTTCGTGATGCTTATATCCCAGGGCAAATATCTCTAAATGGAAGCAGGGGGTCCTTCGAGTGTCTCAAAGTAAGGTTTATAGCCCACATTTCCAACTAATTAAAAACAAAAAATAAAATAAAATCACATTATGGGATAAACACAATCTCAGAAGTCAACCAATTTCTTGGCAGACTGTTTGGGAAGGATAAACAGTGACCTGTCTAAAACCCTAAGCTCTGAGAGCTGGATCCCATCCTAAAACACAGAGCCTGAGAGAAACTCTCTATTGAACTGGATGGGGCTGAATCAAACCATGATAAACTTATAGCCTTATGAAAAGTGCATGCTAACAACATAATGAGGCTGCCCCTTTCATCTCAAAACACCTCCCTGATTTTATTCTCTTCCTAAGTGTGTATCATAAAGGCATTTTTTTTTTTCATAAAGGCATCTTATCTCAAGCTACACTTCCTTGGAGTGTTCAACACCTAACTGAGGGTAGTGAGGACAGTAATTGGAGGTGGACTTACGTAGGGCACAGGGCATCATACTTGGCAGGGCTTTTCAAAGTAAGGCTTGTGGGCCACCTTCCTCAGACTCTCTGGGGGTGCTAGTTCAAAGTGAGATTCCTGGACAGACCTAACACATCAGAATCTCTAATGCAGGAGTCCAGGAGTCTGCATTTTTGAACAAGCACCACTCCACACCCTCAAGTGAGTGGTACACTGACTAATGCTAGAGTTTTATTGATTCCGAGGGTTAGTGGAATCAGGCAAAATGGGAATCAAAGAGCCAAAAATGCCTGTTCTGGGTAGGAGCAAAGATGTGAGGCAGAGACTGTGGGCAAAGCTAGCAACCACAGCAAGAACACGGAAGACAAGGCCACAGAACCAGAAAGGTAATGTTAGGGTCTCAAGACATTTTCTGGGCCTGGGTAGTGCCTCTTTGGGGGAGCTGGAGTCCCCTTCCCCCAAAGGCATACCTCTACAGCTATTAAAGCCCTGGTGAGCTGGCAGGTTATAGCTCCTTACTAATTAAATTGTAAACCTTATTTCAACTGTTTAAAAAAAGCCAAAGACACTAAAATGCAGACACCTCTAAACTAGACTGGAGCAGCTGTCTTAATCTTGAAAGAACACAGCACCCCAACCAAGTGTACATCAGAGGGAAAGCCAAGAGTCCAGAGAGCTGGCAAGGAGATATGTTAGCTTGACAAAGTGCAGTTAAATGTGCAGAACAAAATGCACTGAACAGGACCTGAAGTCTCAACAACAACCTGAGAACCTTTTCTCCCAATTGATAGCCTATTCAAACGGTCCCACGGCCACATTACCTCCAATCGTGTGCTCAATTCTAGATTCCTTTAAAGACGTGGGTCTCTCCCATTTTTTTTTAAACCATAGTGTTAGTGTCTCTCAAGTCCACTAATTTTAATGGAGCACAATAATCTAGAATCACAGATCTAGGAGATTCCTAGAAAGTCATTGCTGTTTGCTTCACCAGCTCTTGCTAGGAATTCAAATAAAAATGGTCCCAAGACCACCTTCAAGTAGGTGTCAGTTTCTTACGGTGAGGAAGAGGGAGGCCAAATATTAGACTTGGAGTTGGTGAAGGCAATCTTAACTGGCTTAGGTTTCCATGGGGCATCATCAGTGTAGTACAGATGACCTCACCCCACACACACACGTTACCCCATGGTGGGTGGAATAACTGATATGACTAGTTTTTACTTCAGCCTCTTCTCCTATTCCTCTGCCCACAGAGAGCTCTGGTCTGATCCTCTGCCTCTGCAGGGTTACAGGGAAGCCCATGGTTTTCCAGCCCTGCCTTACCTGGAGCGGGGAGCCTTCCCAGTTCTGGGGTAAGGAATGGAGGAGTTTTGCGTTCCATATGCCCATGCCACATTCTCCAAACTAGCCTTTATTACTCATAAAGGTCATCGGAATTCCCTTTGCCTTATTCTTTCTCTATCTCTTAACTGATTCAAAACTTTATAGAAAGAAAAGTGGAATCATAGGTTGCCTATTCCCAAGTCTCCAACATTTGGTTTCTACTTTTAATTTAGAAGAGAGTGAGCGTAAACTCCTCTAGTCAGAGAAATAGAGGGCTCCCCTTCACCCACCCACCCCCATTGATTCAGACTGCAGGGGGGAGAATGGCTTCCTGACCTGGCTACGTATGTATGTTTCAGAGTGGTTGTGGGGAGAAACACAAAAACAAGCCAAATTGTGCCAGTTGCCCAGGATTTATGTAGACATGTAGGTAACCTTTGCTCTTGGATCATAGGTGCCATTACTCAGTAAGCCACCTTCCATTTGTGGTTCTGAATGGACTAAATATAGTGCCCTTTTTGCCATTTCTACACCATTCAGTACTTTCTCACCCTCACACCTTTGCCTGTGCGAATCCCACTGCAATGGCCTCTCCTGGTCCCACCTCTGGTCACCTGGAGACCTCCTGCTAGGCTTAAAGACTTAATTCAAATTTAACTTCATCCTGATCTTTTCAGACAGAGTTAAAAACTTCTTTGTGCTACTGTAACATCTTGTTTATACCTCTACTAGTGGCCCAGTGCATGAAATTCGTGCACATTAAAGGGGGATTAATTAGAGGAAATATTTTAATATTGCTATTTGCCCTTTCTCTATAATAGAAGTGTCAGAGATTAGAGAAAATTAGTAAAACGTATATGAAAATCTTCCTCCTGTCAGAGTCTGGGGTGCACCACAGAACCCAGAGTCAAGTCTTCAACCACCCACATGCACCTCAAAATCGCTTGAGACCCAAACCTGGACAGCCCCCCTTCATTGGGCTAGATACAGACCCGGCCCATTCCACCCTGTCAAGCCCTGCCAGGGCAGGGGGGCACAGCCTGAGGTCCCCCATCAAGCCCTGCTGGGTGGAGGGAGTGGCCTGTGATCCCCCAGCCTGGTGCTGGGGCAGGGGGCATAGCCTGAGGTTCCCTGGCCTGGTGCTGGGGTGGGAGAGGATGGCCTGAGGTCCTCTGGCCCAGCATCAGGGCAGAGGGCACACCTTGAGGGCCCCTATCAAGTCCTGCTGAGTGGGGGGCACAGCCTCAGGTCCCCTGGCCTGGGACCAGGGCAGGGGGGGCATGGCCTGAGGTCCCCCGGCCTGGCACCAGGGAAGAGGGTGAAACCTGAGTTCCTCTGGCCTGGTGCCAGGGCTGGGGGGAGCAGCCTGAGGTTTCCTGTCAATCCCTGTGGGTGGAAGGCACGACCTGAGGTCCCCTGTCAAGCCCCATGCAGGAGGTGGGTGGGCGCGCAGCCTCAGGTCCCTGCTGATTGCTCCTTAAGGCTCATTATGGGAACTTAGCCTCAGCTGTGGGTGCAAAATGACCAGAGTGACAGTCTATTTGCATATTCCCTCTTTATTATATAGGATTGGTTGCTATTCCTACATTTTCCATGTCATTTTCTTCCTCTCAACGCTTATCCTATCCTGAGAACTCTGGAAAGCATAAACTGTCTTCTTTGTAACCTTTATAATCCCCAACCCCTAATCCAATGCCTGGCATGTGGCAACACATAATAAATATGTGAAGAGACAGGCAAATGGAGAAAGCAAAGAGATAGGAGACAGAGAGACACAGATACAGAGAGTCCGATAGAGAGAGGAGGAAATAGGAACCAAGACACACAAAGACCAGAAAGGGAGGAGAAGCTATGAAGAAGGGGAAAAAGGAAGAAAAGAAAGATTAACTACAGAGCTTCCTTCTCCTACAAAAATATTTGCTAAGTTCTTACTGAATGCTGAAGGACAGCTATCAATGGGAGAGAAGAAGACTCGCACAAGCAGGAACAATGGCAAATACAAGTGATTAAAAAGCAAAGTAGTTGCTCTGAAAAACCATCTAGGATCCCAGTAGACCTGCAGAACTGTGTTCTTATTTCTGGTCACAGTGTAGGGGGAAGAGAGTTTACTTGCTGAAAATATCCATAACCTTCCTACGTGTGGAAGCTTTCTATTTCCGTTGTTTTGAATAAATAACTTAGCTGCTTGCTAATAGCATTTCCCAATCTTTCTTAACTTGACTCATTATTTATAATAAAGAATAGAGTTAAAAGGGATTTGTTTTTAATTTTGACCTCTAAACCACATGGTCTGGTTGTGGGACTTTTAGGAGATCATTTAAACCTGAATGTTTGCAACATAAGGCATGTCATAAATCTGCAGGATAAACTAATTTACTCTCCTATGTGTTAGTATGGGACTATATAAGCATTGCCAATAATGGGGAAAAATTACTAGAAATTATGGCAAAGAACAAATAAAAGCAGCTATATCTTTAAAAGTGTTACATTTCCATATTAAAATGAAAGACAGTTTGTGTATAGAGAAATTATTTGTAACAGTTAGTGAGAAAATCAACATTTTTAGATGATGAGAAGCCAATGTTAACATGTACCAAATAAGGGAAACACACACAAAACAAAACAAAGCCACATAAATAGAAATAACTAATTAGAGACTCTTCTTTGTACAGTTTTCTCCAATGAGTTGGGTTATTTCTTTACACAGTAAGGAAGACCATAATACATACAAAACATTTCCCATGTCTACTTCTGTGTGTCCATATTAGGCAGTCAAGTCATAGAAATTAAGGACCAAAGTAATCCCTTGGTTAGAATTAAGGCAATAGCATAAGTAAATAGGCTTTTATGTTTCTTTCTTGGTGATCATAGTGGTGGTAGTTTTGAGGGAGAGCTGCTTTTGTTTTTAAATATATTTTTGTTGATTTCAGAGAGGAAGGGAGAGGGAGAGAGAGAGAGAGAGAAACATCAATGATGAGAGAGAATCATTGATTGGCTGCCTCCTGCATGCCCCCTACTGGGGATGGAGCCCGCAACCTGGACATGCGTCCTGACTGGGAGTTGAACCTTGACCTCTTGGTTCATAGATCAATGCTCAACCACTGAGCCACACTGGCCTGGCTGTTTTGTTTTTTATGTTTTGTTTCCAGTTCTATCAACCAACATTTACTGAGTACTTCCTCTTTGACAAAAACTGTGCTAAGGCATGAAGAAATGTTTTTTAAAATAAATAAGATTCAGGCCCTATCTTCAAAGATCTAACAGATGAGTGGATCTGGGTGGTGCTGCAAGTCTATAGATAGACATTCTGTCTTCTACTAGACCAGGTCCCCATAGAACCTCCAGGAGACTTAGAGCAGTCCAGTCTATCACTCTCTGTCTTCACTTTCTCATGTCCCATTGGATTCACATCATTCTTCCAACAGTTATCTTACTTGCCTTTGTGCTGATGCCATATGTCTACCTCAGTATCCTCTAAGTAGATCACAGTACAAAAATGGGTCTTATTTTGATGTCATCCAAAGCAAGGAGACTGGGTTAATGAACAGTTTTGTCTCATCTTCCTAATGGCACCATGAATTCCTTGAAGAACTATGTCTCTATTTTTTGGCGATAGCCCAATACTCCCACAGAGTACAGTTATAGTGTACACTCTTGGGAGAGTGTTGAATGAACTAACCAGAGCAGAAGCCCTTCTAGGTCTGTTAGCCTAACCCCATGCTTTTCTGGCTATGGCATTTAGTTGTTATTTTGTTTATTCCTCTGTAAATAAGAATGATTTTGTCTCGAAGTATATTAGAAAAATAAAATACTTTGAAGTGCTCTCTGCAGCTCTTGACATGCAAAGAGCACTCCAGTATGGTAAATTTTCTATAATGTAGCATCCAGGACTAAACTTAGGGTAAATGAAGATCCTTAAGTCTTACTTTGAGGGGTGAGAGGAATTGAACCCTTGTTCTCTGGCCTTTAATGTTTCTTCTCCACCGAAAATGCTGGATTTGTCAAATTTATGCCTAGAAACTAAAGCAACTTTTCAAGGTCTGTATAAGGGTATCGCAAAACAGTGGTTTTCAGTTCAGGGCTCACAGAAGGGCTTCAGCCAGCCCAATGACTCTCAAATGCACTTCCAACATGTGCGTGTGTGTATCTGTACGCATTTTTCTATCCAATGACTACACAGCTTTGATGAGATGCTCAAAGGAATCAGTGGCTCAAAATGAAATTAAGAGCTCCTGCCATTGAATAACCTTAGAATAAGTTCTGCTTTTCCCTAAAAACCACTGGGGAGAATATTCTCCCGTGAATTAAAGTGTTCGGAAAGATCTTTGCACCTACGGTGAACATCATACTTCATAAAACCAAAGTATTAACGATTTAAACAACAACACCAGAGACTTGAGAAAGAAGATGAATATCTCATACCCAGAGGCATAAAGTAGCAATATGCCCTCTGAGACAAACAAGTGCCAGCGATTAAAACATGACACATGTTAGCTTCGACTCCTGGGCTTGAAATACACTAGAAAGAAATGTCATAGTCATTAATAAGCTTCTACCTCCTGTCCACATTCATTAGGGAAAAAAATAGAAGCTTAGCAATTATAGAAATCAGAGAGCAGAGTTTTTGTTAGTTCTGCAAAAAATTCCAAGGAAAATGTATTTATTTTTTAATAAAAAAGGCTACCAACAGTCAAGAGATAATAAGAGGAAAATTTTGTGGCAATTCAAGAATATAGTTTCATGGAGCCAGCTCCATAAGTCTGATTGTAATCTCAGATTTCAAGGACTCCTAAAACACCACATTTGCTGACATTCTTCTATCAGCTTTACTACTCATAAACTATTTCCTTAACGAAAATTTCCCCACCCCTTTTCATGCCATGCAAGTGGTCAGAGAATATCTTACCTATATAAAGGAAAAGAGTGCTGATCTGTCTTTATAGAAGTGAATTTGTTCAAATGTCTTATTCATAAGGCAAATTGAGCCAGGCACTGTAAAAGGCACTAAAGGTAGAAAAACAAGTAAGATAGATGTTGACCTTGACATCACGGAGTTTGCAATCAGGAGGAGAAAAGGATAAGGGGCGGGGGGGTGGCAAAAGTGAAATAAAAAAAGTAATTTAATAGTTGCATGTTATGTTTCATGCTATATGTAAACAAGGAGTGCAGAATAACAAAGAGGACCTTACATTAAGAAATGAAGTGAAGACCTTTCTTAAGAAATGCTGCTTAAGCTAGACTAAAAGATAGAACAATGTCTGCCCATGGAGTCAGAAGAAGCAAATCTAAGGTTGAGAAAACAACATGCGCAAAGATTAAGAAGCAGGAAAGACCACGGCATTTTTGAGGAAGGATAAAAGGAAAATGGTGAATTGCATCCATTGAAGGGAGAAAAGCAAGCTGTATGGTTAAGAGAAGAAGGGACAGGATCATGCAAATCCTGGAAGCTGTGGATAGGAGTTCAGACTGTGTGCTAGCTGAATGGCAAGTCACTGAGGGTTTTAAGCAGGGGGATGGCCTGGTGTGGTTTCTATTTTAAGACTAGCACCTTGAATAATATGCAAATAGTGAATCAGTATGGGGAGACTAGAAGTCTCCCCATACTATGGGTTGACCTGGAGTAAGTGGTAGCAGTGGAGGTGGAAAGAAGAAGAGAGATTGAAACATATTTAAGAAATAGAATTAACAGTTTTATCATCAGACAGGAGGGAGATGAGGAAAAAAGGAATCAAGTATTACTCTCAGTATTCTCGCTGAAGTCACCAAGAGGATGTGAGCCGTTTACTGAGATTCGGTGATTTGCAGAAGGTGTCAAGAACCCATTGGGAACTTGCCACAGCTGAGTTACATCCGGGTGGAAATGTCAAGGAGGCAGCTGGATCTATAAGTCTGGATGAGAGATCAAGACTGGAGGCATTAATTTGGTCTTGAACATGTCAACATAAAACATCCAAATCTGGAAGAATATAAGTTTATTTTATGTCGCCAAACTGACAACAATTGCCTGGAAGCAAAATCTCAATGTTCTGAGAAACGCTCTAGAAAATGGCAGTTTTACACCTTATTTTATCTATTACAAACAAAGAGGAGGTATAAGGGGGTTACATGAAATTCACTGGTGGTAGACGAGGGAGGTGGGAGAAAGCAAAGCAGGGAAATCTCTGGGATTGGATAAAAAGTAAAAGGAATAGACACATACTTCTTTTACAGAAGTGCATATAGGATGGTAAACAATCAACAGCGCAATAGCAGTCCAGCCAGTGTGACTCAGTGGTTGAGCGTCGAACTATGAAACGGGGGAGGGGGGGGGCATTGTTTGATCCCCAGTCAGGGCATATGCCCGGGTTGAGGGCTGTGGACCATGCAGGTAGCAGCCAATCAATGACTCTCTCTCATCATTGATGTTTCTATCTCCCTCTCTCCCTCTCCTTTCCTCTTGGAAATCAATAAAAATATATTTTTATAAAAATGTAAAAACGCACAATAACAATGAGAGAATCTGTGATCTCTGCTCTGGTGCAGTGGTTGTGACCTGGGTTGGGGTTGGGAAGGATTTATCCTGACATTCCAAAGGTATGTTATCACAGATACAAGACCATAAACAGGCTCAGTTAAGGTAAAGATTGGCCTTTATCAGGGAAGATACCAGCCTAGGACATGACTACCTGCCTGATCTGCTTTTCGCTAGAAGGTTTTCATTTCATCCTATGTGGTTACTTTAGGTCTCCGAGTTTTAAGGCCTACCATGCAGGCCTCCCCTGAGTTTGTCAGATTTGTATGCTTTTTCATCCACAAGCATTACAATGGTATTTGAATCCCTAAAAATGGGTGCAATTTGCCTGGCTGGTGTGTTCAATGGTTGAGCATCCACCTATGAACCAGGTGATCACAGCTTGATTCCGGTCAGAATGCCTGGGTTGCAGGCTCGATCCCCAGTAGGGGGCATCCAATCAATAATTGTCACTCGTCATTGATGTTTCTATCTTTCTCTCCCTCTCCCTTCCTCTGTGCAATCAATTAAATATAATTGATGGGCGAGAGTCATCTATGGAGAAAATGAAAAGATGGGTGAGAGTCATCTATGGAGAAAATTTTTAAATGGAAAACTCTTAAGGGCCCCCTCTACCCCAAAAGAATCAGAGGACTAGTTGAGTAGGGGAAGCAAGCAAGGCAGTCTTAAAGAGGGTGACTGGTGAAGCAGGATGCAAACTAGGGGAATGGAAAAAAAGGGGGACAACGTTCTTTCCTGTAGTTCTAAATGTTATGCCCAAAGAAGCCCTGGATAGAAGTCCATTGGTCTCAGGCTCAATCAGTCTGTCCTTGCCCCCGTGTTGATTTGACTTAAAACATACCTTAAACCAGTGCTTTCAAACCTTTTAGGACAAAACTTGCAGGAAATACTAACATGTTTTGTGGCTTAGTGGGAAATGGAGGGTATGTGGAGCCCTGTTGCTGGTGGCCTGTAGTCTCCAACTGCAGAATCCCAAACCACAGCAATGTAATGCTGATGGCTCAGTCCGAGAATACACCAATGAATCCAGATGGGGTCTTCTGGTTAAAAATAGTAGAAAACAATTTTTTAAATATATTTTTATTTCTTTCAGAGAGAAAGGGAGAGTGAGAGAGAGACATGTCAATGATGAGAATCATTAATTGGCTGCCTCCTGCATGTCCCACATTGGGGAAGGAGTCCACAATCCAGGCATATGCCGTGACCAGGAATCAAACCGTGACCTCCTGGTTCATAGGTTGACGCTGAACCACTAAGCCACACCAGGTGAAGGCCGGGACTGGGCAGGCTGGGAGGCGACATATGTAATACTTCCAACAATAAAGAATTTTTTAAAAAAATGCAACAACGCTGGGAAAAAAAAAAAAAAACAGTAGGAAATAATATGAGCAAAATCGTGGAGAATTTATTTTAACCATATTGGGGTAACTCAAGGGACACAGGGCTGGAACCAGCCAGGCCTGAGGAAAGATTGGAAGGATCTAGGAGAGGGAAAGTCATCAAACAACAGGGGTTCTTCTCTTCGTGTGTCTCGTTGTTGCTTCTCTGGGCGGCCTGCTTTGTTATTTTTCCTCTGAAGCTCGATCTGTGTGACATACTGTCATCTCCCTCACATTCAGATACTCCTTCTCTGTGTCCCAGTTCCAGAGTCCTGGCCCCACTTGACCCAGGGGTGCATGCCTGGTCTGACCAACTGAGGCCAGAGGAATCCTGCTACATTGTGAAGAACGACTGACTAACTGGGAGGTGCTGTGAGCTGGACACACACAACACAAAGATATTGCCATATCCAATTTGAAATTTTTCATCATCTTAGTTATAATATTCCCTTGAGTCAAAGACACCATCCATTGTAAAAGGCATCAATTTACTGGCAACTCTTCCACCAAAAGCAAACACCATATTAAATATATGAATATATTTTAAGGGCCTACAAATGTTTATATTTGTCCATGCCACACACACCACTTTCTTATCCAGTATCAATATGACCATAAAAATTTGACTCTATGTTTCTTTTACAAAGTGTAAAAATGATTCTGAGATACTTTTATATCATAAAGGTATTCTAATATTCATTGCCCATCCTCATTATCTTGACAGATGTAGCAATTTTGGGATTGGTAACATAATTTAAAAGCATAGCAAAGAATCTGGAATTCTATCTACAATTCTGTATGTAAAAAAAAATTACATACAGAATTTTTTTAATTGCATTACCCATCATTGGAATTTTAATTGCTTTTCTGGAAAGTCAGCTAAAAGCCTTTAACTGATGTTCTGAGCTTGAGTGATAGGCCCTCATAAAGCTAGTTATAGTCACCTTTCTCCTAGCTTTGAAAATTCTGTGATGTATCCTGAAAAACTTGGCCTTCTGTGACGTCCTTAATTGCATTGTCTGATGAGTAATAGGCAGACTGATGCATACACAATAAGTTTTTGTTTCAAAGTTTCAGCATGATATATCTTGTTTCAAAATATTTCCGTTGGTTTTTACAGTTACACTTCTAAATTTAATAAATGAGCTGCTCCCGTAGTACCACCCAATGGCACTAACTAACCTGAGGGGAACTCCTGCAAAGTTCCAAAAATTTCTCTGGCTGTCACCTGGACAGTCTCTTTGGAGAGATGTTAAGACATGTCCCAATTTCAGGAATCTCAAAATGTGAAAAATTTACATGTTGCCATTAGGAGAATATATAATATTCTGTTTTTGAGACTTAATATGTGATAGACCTTTTTAAACTAAGTGCTTTACCTGGTTTAATTTATGTAATCCTCATAACAATCTAGCAAAGCACAGCTCTTTGCCCATTGCACAAATGAGGAAACTGGGGTTGTGAGATTAAGTAATTTTCCCAAGACCACTGAGCTAGTAAATAAGCTGGATTTTGAGGACAGGCTAGCTGACCCCAGTTCCCATGTATTCAGTCAGTGTACCAAAACACTCCCTAAATAAACAAAAGTCACTAGATGAGATTAATAAAATAAGATAAATGACAGGATTAATTATAGGAATTAATCCATCTTGCAATTATTCAATTAGCTGAGCTATTGCTGTATTTCCATAAATGTGGACAAGGCTAAGTAGTTATTGTATATGTCAGGTTATGTCAGGATCATTTCTGGTACCAAGTGGATAAATCACTACTTACATGTACTTGCTTTTCTTATCTTTACATTCATGGAACCAATTCAGATTGTAATAATAACAAATGGAAAACAACCGGGAGGTAGGGTTTTATGAGGTGCTAAGCTCTTTTGCTCACCTCCTCTAGTCTGGAAGGCCGAAGCCCAGAAGCCCAAATCTGCTGAGCAGCTGCCTGAGCCATTACAAGACAAGACCATCCTCACCATCACTTTTGCAGGACAGGAGACAGTAAATGAGCATGAAAAGTGTCCTGTATCCTTAGGCCCCTGGTCCTTTCGTGTTAAGGTTCTGCCTCTGGGAATGGTACCAAGGGGTGGAGTATGGGACAGCAAGGTGTCACCTCACAATGGCAGAGGACAATGTCAAGCCCTGCAACTTTTCTTAGGAACATTAATATCGTCAGGGAGCCTATTTCCTTCCTGAGGAAACAGTGATACTTCCTCATCCTCCCCTGCCAGGATTGGGTAAGGAGGCCTTGTTCTAGCCGCAACCAATAGCAAAAGCTATTGATTAAAAATAGATCAAAATCTCACAATTTATATCATAATTACAGCACGAGGAGAATTTGCCATCTGAATGTGGTAACCCATTCAGGGCGCCAAAGGGCTCATAGGATTTCTTTGTCTGATGCTGGGAGACCCACCCTGAAAGGCCTCATTGACTCTCCAGAGGCGCTGGGTGGTTTTTTAAATAGATTATTTAATGAAGTGAAGACGAGAACCTCATTATTATTGTTTAGAGAACTAAACAGAAGACACGCAAACCTTTACAATGTGGGTTTTTAATGTGTTTGCCTTGCTTCTCATTTCCTTCTATTACTTTCAG